>JAJONR010002892.1:0-69449 GCA_029582245.1 Solanum etuberosum
TTCCAAATAAGCTTGAAAAGTTAACTCGAATTTTAGAAAGATAACCTAACCTTGTTGATATTCATAACAAGTTTAAGGTGACTTACTTAGTTCCTAACTTGGTTCCTAGATAATTTATAAAAGAAGTATTTCAAAACCCAAGTGTTCGAATAGTTTAAACATTTAAGTTATATTTGAGTGTTTTAAAGATCGTGAGTTACTTTAAAGATTTTTCATAATAACTTTAGTGGAGAAAGAGGGTTGGTTACAAGTAATAAGGGTCTCCCGTGATATTTTAAGTCACATCACCCAAAGAAGAATAAGAATTCATATATGCGGACATATAGTCAAGGAAACCGATAAAATGACATGTAGATATCGAATACTTTATTCATCCAAACGAGTGGAGTATCAAAATAATAAAATCACTAAAATAATTTAGCTGAGATCCCAATGCCTTTCACTGAAGGTCTTTCTAGCAAGAGAATAGCAAAATATCGCATTCAGCGTTTTAGGAATTTCCCAGGAGTGGTGCGAAAATAAGGGACATACGCTCGAATGACCGTAGTTTCTTTACGAAAGTTGTTCCTTATGTCCTAAGCTTCGCAAACACTATATATATACAACTGGTACACACCTATAAACAATTCATAATTGACCTCAAATCGGCAGATTTTCCAAATGGCCTCAACTTGACGAAACGTCTGTAGAACTTCATAAAAACAATCATAAAAGAGTCCCGAGATGATTACCTTAGTTAACCAAGTGTAAACCTTGAAGAAACACCAATAACTACCAATTTATATCTTCAAAAACTAGCTCCAAACGCAGCTAATAGAATGGGAAAATGTTTGCCACGTGTAGAGATCATGTTTCTAGGCACGGGGGCAACCTTTAATGGTAGAAATCGTCAAAAACTAACCTTCATCATGCAAGAACTCCATTAGAACCCTCTCTTAAGCTTTTTTTTACTGGTTAAGGAGTGAAAAGAAATGTTTTCATGGCTTAAAACGTTGAGTAAGCCGACATACCACATTTTTGAGCCGACCCGGATTCTGCCCCGGCAGTCCGCGGTAAAACCCTCATAACTCTTTACTCCAATATCGGTTGGATACGGGGTTTTATGCGTTCCAAACTAGACTCATAGGCCTTCGATTTTATGGTTAATGGGCCTTCTAACTCTTTATATATTGGGAGAAAACATGCAAGACATTTGACCCAAAGTTAAGAAAATATTATTAAGGAAACGTCGATAACTTTTGCCGACCTTAGTTTCGCTAATTTGCTTGACTTCAAAACTTAACATACGAACTTTGTGCTATTATAATACCTCATAACACACTATTCTTAGCATGTTAGACACTCATAGGCTTACCCCAAGGTATGGGATAATTTAAACCTTTCAAACGGGTGAAGTTCTAACCAAGCCATTTCTTTAATCTAGAACTTTGTCTGAGGGGTCCCTTTGACCTAAAACTTTACTTTAGTTCCTTGATAATGCCACCCATTGGAAATCTTAATCTCCAATGTACGATACCAAGTCATATACACCTCATATAACCATGCCAAACTACGCCACACATATCATGCAAGAATTGAGACAAAGTACGGGATCTTACATAAATAAGCTGAAATGCAAGAACAACTGAAGGAACAAGATACTGAGATTGAATTTACGCAAGAGTAAACTGAAAGATTGGAGAGGAACCATTACCTCAAGCTGAAATGGAATCAGAGCGAAAGAGGTGAGGATACTTGGCCTTCATGGCTGCTTCTGCTTCCCAAGTAGCTCCCTCTATGGACTGACTCCTCCACCAAACATTCACTGAAGCGACTTCTTTATTTCTCAACCTACGAACCTGACGGTCAAGAATTTCAACTGGCACTTCTTCATAGGTGAGACTATCCTTCACAGCCACACTCTCTAATGGTACTATCGATGCTGGATCACCCACACATTTCTTCAACAAGGAAATGTGAAAGACTGGATGAACTGCTGCTAGTTCAGCTGGCAACTCTAACTCATAAGCCACATTACCAACCCTTTTTAGGATTCGGTAAGGACCTACATATCTAGAACTGAGCTTCCCTTTCTTACCAAATCTCATCACGCCCTTCATAAGTGACACCTTCAGGAAAACCCAATCATCAATTTCCAAACTCTAAGTCCCTTCTCCTCACATTTGCATAGGACTTCTGACGACTCTAAGTTGTTTTTAGTCTATCTCTGATGAGCTGAACTTTTTCCATAGCCTCATAAATTGAATCTGGTCCAATCAAGGCTTCTTAACCTACTTCGAACAAACCAATCAGAGATCTACATCTATGCCCATATAGTGCCTCATAAGGGGACATCTGAATACTGGAATGGAAGCTAGTGTTATAGGCGAACTTTATGAGAGGTAGGTGATCATCCCAACTACCTTTGAAATCGATCACGCAGGCTCTCAACATGTCCACTAAGGTCTGAATGGTACGCTTTGTCTGACCATCCATCTGTGGATGAAATGTTGTACTGAGATTTACCTGAGTACCAAGACCTTTCTGACACGATTTCAAGAAATGAGAGGTAAACTGAGGACCTCTATCTGAGATGATAGACAAGGAAATCCCATGCAACCTGACTATCTCACTGATGTAGAGTTTGGCGTAGTCCTCCGCTGAATCTAGAGTCTTGACAGTCAAGAAGTGAGCGGACTTAGTAATTCTATCCACTATCACCAAAATGGATTCATGTTGTCTGTGAGTACGAGGTAAACCCGTAATGAATTCCATTGTTGCACTGCCTTTATTTTCTGAGAAACCACTCGAATTCCTTTGCTGGATACCACATGACCAAGGAAAGTGACAAACTATAACCAGAATTCACATTTACTAAACTTAGTGAATAATTGGTGATCTTTAAGAGTTTGCAGAACAACTCTCAGATGAGTCGCATGCTCCTCCTCACTCAAAGAATAAATGAGGATATCATCAATAAAGACAATAACGAATAAGTCCAAATATTGTTTGAACACCATTTTCATTAAGTCCATGAAAGCTGCAGGAGCATTCGTTAGTCCAAAAGACATAACTATAAATTCATAATGACCATACTGAGTTCTAAAAATAGTCTTCAAAATGTCACTATCTCTGACTTTGAGCTGATGATAGCCAGATCTGAGGTCTATTTTAGAAAAGCAAGTATCACCCTGAAGTTGGTCGAACAAGTCATCAATCCTGGGGATGGGATACTTATTCTTGATTGTGACTTTGTTCAACTGTCGATAGTCGATTCACTTTCCGAGAGAACCATCTTTCTTTTTCACGAACAACACTGGAGCATCCCATGGAGAGATACTAGGTCTGATGAAGCCCTTATCTAGAAGGTCTTTCAACTGCTCTTTCAATTCCTTAAGCTCGGCTGGAGCCATTCTGTAAGGAGGAATCGAAATGGGCTGCGTATCTGGAAGGAGATCTATTCCAAAGTCGATTATCCTTTCGGAAGGAACTCCAGGAAGATCTTCTGGGAATACTTCTGGAAACTCATTTACTACTGGGAGTGACTCAAGAGTTGGGGTTTCAGAGTTTGAATCCTTAACACGAACAAGATGATAGATATACCCCTTGGAAATCATTTTTCTGGCCTTAAGGTAAGAGATAAATCGACCCATAGGCACTAAGCTACTACCCTTCCATTCTAAGACTGGCTCGTTTAGAAATAAAACCGAACGATCCTAGTTCTACAATCGATTGAGGCATAATAGGAATGTAACCAATCCTTGCCTAAAATGACTTCAAAGTCTACCATTTCTAACTCTACAAGATCTGCTGAGGTGACTTTCTGGGAAACTGTGACAGGGCAATTTTTGTATACTCGTCTAGCTATAACTGGGTCACCAACTAGAGTAGAGACTGAGAAGGGTTCTGAAAGAGTTTCCGGACTAACACCGAAGTTTACTGCTATATAGGGAGTTACAAAATACAATGTAGCCTCCGGATCTAACAATGCATAAACATCTAAATGAAATACTCGTAACGTACCAGTGACCACATCAGGAGAATCTTCCTAATCCTGGCGAGCCTGGAGAGCATACAACCTGTTCTGGCGCTGACCGCCACTTGTAGCTGATGAAGCACCCTGCTGAGTTGGGCGACCTGCTGGTGCTGCTGGAGCTGTAGACTGAGCCCTATTGTTGTTACCTCCTTGCCCCTGCCTGGCAGAAGGGCAATCCTTCAACCTATGGCCAGACTGACCACACCTAAAGCACCCTTCCTTGCCTATAAGACACTCGCCCAGATGGTTCATACCACACTTTGGACAAATTGGGAAAGTCATGTTACCTGAATTACTCCCCTGAGACTTAGAGCCTGATGCCCTACTTTTCTGATCCTGTCGAAACCTAGGGGATTGAGCACTAGCTGATGAAGGTGATGGGGCTGTAGACCTCTGCTGAAACTGCGAGTGATTTCCACCACCCGATTTCTGCTAAGATTATTCATAATTCCCTTTTCTAGTCTTCTTGTAGTCCTTAGCCATTTCCCTAAGCTTATGTCCCTCAACTTGTTGAGCATGAGTCATAAGCCTAAAGATATTCATATCCTCTAACAGCATAGGATTCCTGCACTCTGTCTTCACCAGGTCGGATACCCCGAACAGAAACTTACTCTTTTGTGCCCTTGGATCGGCAACCATATGTGGAGCATACCTGGAGAGTTGAGTGAACTTTATCCCGTACTCTTGGACCGAGATCTAACCCTGCTTCAAGTTCATAAACTCTTGTGCCTTAGCTTCTCTCAACTCTCTTGGGAAGAACCTGTCCAGAAAAGCTCCAGTAAAATAATCCCAGGTCACAGGAGCTGCATTCTCACCCTTATTTTTCCTTCCACTGCATGAACCATATGTGAGCCACATCCTTAAGCTGTAAGGATGCCAACTCCACCCTATCATTACCAGTCACTTGCATCACTCCAAAAAATTTCTTAACCTCATCAATGAAGTTTTGTGGGTCCTCACCAACCTGCGACCCTAGAAACTCAGGCGGATTCATCCAAACAAAATCTCAAACCCTGGCTGCAACGGATCCACTATTAGTGTTAGTAGGTACTGGGACTTGCTGATTTTTCTCGTTAGCTACACTTTAAGCCAAGAGCTAGATCGCATTCCGAAATTTTTCATTCGTAACCTCATGGTTCAGGATTGGAGGAACTACGTTATCATTGCGTGCATTAGCTCTATGAGGAGGCATGATATGAAACGCATAACGACAAATTAGAAAGGAGATCATACCCACGCATGATAAAAATAGCAAGAAAGTGAAGTTTTTCTTAAAACACTTCGTAGCCTCCCTCTCATTAGATGTGGTGCACCTCATACCAATGAAATAGACTCTAGTTAGTGCGGCTTTCAGACATCCTAGGACTCTTGAATCTAATGCTCTGATACCAAGTTTGTCACACCCCGAGGATACCCCCTTGACGTAAACACGGGACCTAGGATCATGAGTGACCCAAGCTAACCCTGAAGCTCGCATATCATAAGCATACTAAAATAACTGAATAAAGAGATACTATACGGAAGCTTAAAACAGTAATTAACAGAAAGATGGGGAATGACCAATACTAATCTGAACATAAATAAAATATTACGATTTTAATGATATTGAACAATCACTCAAAGACTAAAGTTGAGTCTAATACTATGTCTGAAAAGCCTCTATTGACTATAGTTGTTGGGACATGCCCCCAGCTAACTCTAGCAAAACTGAAACTGAAATAAAAGACCGAATATAGAAAACATATCTATTGTCCTCAAAGTATGAGGAATCACCACTAAAGCTACTGAAATGCGGATTGAGAACCAATTTATACGTGATCTGGATGTTGAGTACCTGAACCTACATCATGAAAGGATGTAGCGTAGAGTATGCAGGATATAAAATATATCTGAACAAAATACATAAACTGAACAAGCATACTGAACGATGATATAATCTGAAATGAATGTAAATACTGAAATATACTGAAAACTGAGCTAAATGCAATAACCAAGTACTAATCCTGAACATGACATACTGAGACTGAATGCTGAAGTGTAACTGAAAACTTGGTCGAATGCACAAATGTCTGAATGTGGGAGCTACTATTAACCGACATAAAACCACGTGAGCTAAATGCGGAGTCTGATGTATACGCCCCATCGAGAGGACCCAATATACCTTGCCAGGGGTATAAAGGCATGACTGGCGTGATCACTAAATCTGATGCCCAACAGAGGGGACTTATACTCCTACGAGGGCACGTAGTTCTGGGACTATAAGGGTACGCTGCACCCTAGTACAACTCGGTACTAAGCCTACTCCCAACTGGAATGTGTATAAACAACATAACTGAAATACTGGATTAGCTCAATATTCTGACATGCTAATTGAGAATGCAACATTTAAGTACTTATAATGAAACATTCAATATCTGAGGCATGTATATCTGTTTATCTGACCTAGCTAGTGTAATTCATGATTTAAACGAATCTACACAACTAGGGTTCTGAGTTTCATACAAGGAACTAAACAACGAATTCACGAAAACATGATAATCTGATAAAGAATACTATAAAAGCTAAATCACAGCCAATATCTAAGGTTTTATAAACCCTAGGTCTTAGCAAGATATAACGAATCACGAATCTAACTGAATTCTAGGGACCTAGTGGATAAAAGGAACCCACTAGTGAAATCCCACATACCTGGTGACGAATTTCACAAAGAAATCTTTCAATTTCAGGGCTGGAACTGAAGAAAACCTACTGCATTCTTGGAGAGGGCTTGGTCGACTATTTTCTCCTCTTTTGCTCTAAGTTCTGATTGATTATGGAGAATAATCGATTGGGGAAAGATCTAATTTAGTTACTAAGCTTAAACTGACCAAAACTACGTAGTTTAGGGATTAAACGACATAGTTTAGGTGTCCAATGCATTGGGGAAAAGAACAAACGACCTCTAACTTAAAATTTGACGAGGCCGACCACTGCACCAGTGACGGACCGTCAATAGGACCACGACCCGTTGACTGGGTCGTGGTCTGCTGGCAGTGGCTACTGGTTCTGAGCCCTTCCCTCTACGGTCTATTTCACAGACCTTGTGAAGGATCACGGATCGTGAAGGCCACAGTTGTCCTTCACTTGGGCTAGGGGCCTACTGGTTCTGGATGACGGAGCTACCCACGGCCCGTCAAGGGGACCACAGCCCGTGGTGAGCTCTGTGGTTCCACCCCCCTGAGTCCTGGAGCTCTGCCTCACTTCAACGAGTAGTCCCACGGCCCGTTAGAGGGGTCACGGCTCGTGAAGGGCTCTGTGGTCCACCACTTGAGGCTGGGTGTGAACCACGATGAGGGTGACAGGTCGTAGTTCCTTTCACAGTCCATGAACCCCTCTGTGGTTCACCTTTTTCTACTACTTTCTGCTGCAAGTTCTAAGTCTGATTTCTGAGGTGTTACAGAACAAGTCCAAATACTGTTTGAACACCCTGTTCATTAAGTCCATGAAATCTGCAGGAGCATTTGTTAGTCCAAAAGACATAACTACAAATTCATAATGACAATACCGAGTTCTGAAAGCTGTCTTCGGAATTTCACTATCTCTGACGTTGAGCTGATGATAGCCGGATCTGAGGTTTATCTTAGAAAATCAACTAGCACCCTGAAGTTGATCGAACAAGTCATCAATCCTGGGGATGGGATACTTATTCTTGACTGTGACTTTGTTCAACTGCCGATAGTCAATGCACATTCTGAGAGAACCATCTTTCTTTTTCACGAACAACACTGGAGCACCCCATGGAGAGATACTAGGTCTGATGAAGCCCTTATCTAGAAGGTCTTTCAACTTTTCTTTCAATTCCTTAAGCTCGGCTGAAGCCATTCTGTAAGGAGGAATCGAAATGGGCTGGGTATTTGAGAGGAGATCTATTTCGAAGTCGATTTCCCTTTCTGGAGGAACTCCGGGAAGATCTTCTGGAAACATTTCTGGAAACTCATTTACTACTGAGACTGACTCAAGAGTTGGGGTTTCGGAGTTTGAATCCTTAACCCGAACAAGATGATAGAAATACCTTTTGGAAATCATTTTTCTGGCCTTAAGGTAAGAGATGAATCGACCCATAGGCACTGAACTACTACCCTTCCACTCTAAGACTGGCTCGTATGGAAATTGAAACCGAACAATCCTAGTTCTACAATCGACTGAGGCATAAAGGGAATGTAACCAATCCATGGCTAGAATGATATCAAAATCTACCATTTCTAACTCTACAGATCTGTTGAGGTGACTTTCTGAGAAACTGTGACAGGGTACTTTCTGTATACTCGTCTAGCTAGAACTTGGTCACCAACTAGAGTAGAGACTGAGAAGGGTTCTGAAAGAGTTTCCGGACTGACACCGAAGTTTAATGCTACATAGGGAGTTACAAAATACAATGTAGCCTCTGGATCTAACAATGCATAAACATCTAAATGAAATACTCGTAACGTACCAGTGACCACATCAGGAGAATCTTCCTAATCCTGGTGAGCCTGGAGATCATACAACCTGTTCTGGAGCTGACCGCCACTTGTAGCTGATGAAGCACCCTGCTGAGTTGGGTGACCTGCTGGTGCTGCTGGAGCTGTAGACTGAGCCCTATTGTTGTTACCTCCTTGCCCCTGCCTGGCAGAAGAGCAATCCTTCAACCTATGGCCAAACTGACCACACCTAAATCACCCTTCCTTGCCTATAAGACACTCGCCCGGATGGTTCTTACCACACTTTTGACAAGTTGGGAAGGTCCTGTTACCTGAAGCACTCCCCTAAGACCTAGAGCATGATGTCCTACCTTTCTGATCCTGTCGAAACCTGGGGGGTGGAGCACTAGCTGATGAAGGTGTTGGAGCTGTAGACCTCTGTTGAAACTGTGAGTGATTTCCGCCGCCCAACTTTTGCTCTAAGTATTCATAGTTTCCTGTTCTGGCCTTTTTGTTATACTTAGCCAAATCCCTAAGCTTATCTCCCTCAACAAACTGAGCATGAGTCATTAGTCTGGAGATATCCATATCCCCTAGTAGCATAGCATTCCTGCACTCAGTCTTCACCAGATCGGATACCCCAAACAAGAACTTATTCATTTGTGCCCTGGAATCGGCAACCATGTGTGGAGCATACCTAGAGAGTTGGGTAAACTTCAGCCCATACTCTTGGACCGACATTGAACCCTGCTTCAAGTTCATAAACTCTTGTGCCTTAGCTTCCCTCAATTCCCTTGGGAAGAACTTTTCAAGGAAAGCTCCAGTAAAACAATCCCAAGTCACAGGAGCTGCATCCACATCCCTATTTTCCTTCCACTGCGTGAACCAAATATGAGCTACATTTTTTAGCTGATAGGATGCTACTCAACACTCTCAGTTCCAGTCACTTGCATTACTCCAAGAAATTTTTTAAACTCATCAATGAAATTTGTGGGTCTTCATCAACCTTCGACCCTAGAAAATCAGGCGGATTCATCCGGACAAAGTCTCAAATCCTAGCTGCAGCTGATCCACCATTAGTGTTAGCAGGAACTGGGACCTGCTGAATATTTTGATTGGCCACACTCTGAGCCAAGAGCTGGATCGTATTCTGAAATTCTGCATTCGAAACCTCATAGTTCAGGACTGGAGGAACTGTGTTAGCATTGCGTGCATTATCATTACGTGCGTTAACTCTACGAGGAGGCATGATCTGAAACACATAACGATGAATTAGAAAGGAGAAGCTGGATCATACCCATGCATGATAAGAATAGCAAAGAAAGTGATTTGTTTCCTAAAACACTTCATAGCCTCCCTCTCATAGATGTGGTGCACTTCACACCCATGAAAGAGACTCTACTTAGTGTGGCTTTCAGACATCCTAGGACTCTTGAACATAATGCTCTGATACCAAGTTTGTCACACCCCGAGGCTACCCCCTTGAAGTCACACGGGACCTAGGATCACGAGTGACCCCAAGCTAACCCTGAGTCTGGCATATCATAAGCATACTAAAAATACTGATAAGACAAATACTTTGCGGAAGCTAAACAATAGATAACTGGAAAATGGGGAATACCCAACTAGTCTGAATGTATAAAATATACTAAGAGTTTAATAACACTGAAAGATCAAACTTAACAAGGCAAGCTGATACTACTACTATGTCTGAAAAGCCTCTAACTGAGTTGAGTTGCTGGGACATGCCCCCCAGCTAACTCTAACAAAACTAAAAACTAAAAGTAAAGACTATAATGATAGCATGTCTATTATCCTCAGAATATGAGGACTCACCACTGAAGCTGTTGAAATGCGGACCGAGAATCGATCTAAGCGAGATCTGGATGCTGAGTACCTGAACCTACATCATGAAAGGATGTAGCGTAGAGTAAGCTTCAGTACTTTGAATGTACTGAGCATTCAGGATATAGATACTAAGCTGAACAAACATATATAAGCTGAACAAGGCATAATTGAGCAACACTGTAAACTGAGCAAGAATATACATACTGAAAACATAACTGAAAAGTTGAACTGAATGCAATGACCAAGTACTAATCATGAACAAGACATGCTAAACTAAATACTAAAGTATATACTGAAAACCTGGTCAAATGCACTAAGAGTCTGACTGTGGAGCTACTATTAACCGACATAAAACCACGTGAGCTAAACGTGGAGTCCGATGAATACGCCCCATCGAGAGGACCCAATATACCTTTCCAGGGGTGTAAAGGCACGAGTGGCGTGATCACTAAATCAGATGCCCTGTAGAGGGGACTTATACTCCTACAGGGGCACGTAGTTCTGGGACTATGAGGGTACGTTGAACCCTAGTCCAACTCGGTTCTAACTCTACTCCCAACAGAATATGTATATGACTGAAATGTAACTGAAATACTGAGTAGCTCAAAATACTAATATGCTAACTGAAAATGCAACATTTATATACTGATAATGTACATTCTAAATCTGAAGCATGATTATCTGTTTAACTGACCTAGCAAGTATAATTCATGAACTAAGAGAATCTACATAAACTAGGGTTGTGAGATTTATTCAAGGAATTATGCAAACTTTCCAAGAAACAAGTTACTTCGATTTAGGATACTACAACAGCTAAATCACAATAAATATCCAATGTTTTAAAAACCCTAGGTATAAACAAGATATGGAGAATCAATGAACTGACTGAATTCTAAGGACCTAGTGGATGAAAGGAACCCACTAGTGAAATCCCACATACCTGGTGATGAAAACTACGGAGAAATCCTTTTGATTTTGGGGCTGGAACTTGAAGAAAACCTTTTGCGTGTTCTTGAGAGGGTTGGTCGACTTTCCTCTTTTTTTGCTCTATTTTCGATGGATTTTGGAGAATAGAGGTTTTGGGTAGGTTCTGACTAGATTATTAGGCTTAAACTGAGTAAAACAGCGTAGTTTAGGTATTAAACGACGTAATTTAAATGCCCAATGCATAGGGGAAAAAACCAAAATGACCCTGACTTAAAAGCTGACGAGGGCCGACCACGGAGCCACTAACGTACCGCCAAAGGGACCACGGCCCGTCAAGTGGGTCGTGGTTGCTTGCCAGTGCCTACTGGTTCTTGGCACCCCCATCTACGGTCCACTTCACGGACCGTGTGAAGGACCACGGACCATGAAGGCCACCGTGGTTCTTCACTTGGGGCTAAGGGTCTGCTGGCTCAAGACGACGAACCCATCCACGGCCCGTCATCGAGACCACGGCCCGTGGAGGGTCCTGTGGTTCAAATGCCTGAGCCTTGGTGGCTCTGCCTCACTTCTACGAGCCATCCCACGGTTCGTGTGGGGATCCACGGCCCGTGAAAGGCTCTGTGGTCCACCACTTCTGGGTGGGTGTGAACCACAAACAGGTCGACAGACCGTGGTTCCTTTCACGGTCCGTGAACTCTTCCGTGGTTCACCAAAATTCCTGTTGTTCAGTCTTTCAGGTTTCTGAGGTGTTACAAAATATTAGAACTTCTTAGTGCCTCGATTACAGGAATGTCCACTGTATATTATATCGTATTTGTAAACATTTCTAAATATGCAAAATGCACTGCCAGGGAACAGAAGATCATGATAAGTGTGCATTTTTCCATTTACTTTTATTTTATTTATTTACAACTTGCTAGCTCTTCCATTACTCTATTTTTTTCCACATAAAATGAAACTGTAGAAACTTCATGTTAAAGAAAGTAACAACTGTTAGTTTTAGCAATAGCCTAGTAAAACAGAATAACATGTGTTTTGTAGTAACAATAAATATGCTCACTTGTTTTAGTTCTCATATGCAAATGATTTTTTTCTAAAAGCTCAGAAAGGTATATGGGTATGAGAAATTCACATCACTAATTTCAGAGTGGCGCATGACATTTCTCGAGATCTCATCACAGCCCCAATCACTAAACACAAAAAATCTGTGTGTGAAAGTGAGAGAGAAGCAGTATCTGAGATCTCATGCAAATGGGTATTGGAATTCATACAACAAGGGAAAAAGAAAATCACTTATCAACCTCACTAATCATAACAACACTACATAGAAGCCTCGTAGCCTCTCATAATTCTCAACAATAATACTAAGATGAAATATTAAATTCGAATATAATCAAATAATATCATGAGGTTAAAGCTAAATTTATTTTAGGTAATCTAACAGAAAGTGCATATAAACTTACTTGCATATCTGGAACGTTGAGGCAGCAACAAAACTTGAATAACCAATATACCATCTTTGCTAGTTCATTCTATTTAGTTCCTATTGATGGATCGCACTACCAAGTGAGACTGTACCATTCATCTGAGAACCCAAAAATATTAGTCTTTTTCAGTACCAAAAATCTCAAAATGAGGAGATATCTTCTGCTATTGGACAACATAAGCACATTCAAGACTGTGAGGAAAGAAGCAAATCTAAGTCACATTATATTTCAATCAATATTAATTCAAAAGTCAGGGGAAAGAACTAAATTTTAACTGTAGGTAGTTAAGAAGACTTGCCTTTTATAGTTTTTGATGGTATGAATAGTTCGAGTTTCAGCCCTGCGCTTGAAGATTCAAATACAACAAATGCTTCTTTCATTTCCTCCACGAGTTGCAGCGTGCTCAAATTCCTCTAGCAAATCTTTTCTATCCCTCACCAGCATCATATGGCTCTTTACACTGGTCTTCCCAACTCTAGAATCAACATGTTCCCACATTGCATCATTTCATTCCTCGAATCTTAACCATCCTATAAAATCCTTCCCATAAATCTTCACTTTGTCGTCTCTATCATATAGGTCCTACAAATATTTGGAGTTTTCTATCTGAATGTATATAATGTATTCTATATATTTAATTATAACATATAATTTTATCATCAGTCAATACTCCGAGAAGAACAGGTACATGTCCTTTCTTTATTTTATCCAGTTCCTCCAATCCCCCCAAAAGACCATCATCAATAACATCTCAAGATTCACAATAAGAAAAAAGAAAAGCTCAAAAAAATTAAAGGTGTCTGACATGAAGAAGAGAGTGTAAAAACAATAAAATCTAAAATTATGTCAAAGAACTAATCGATTGCGAGAAGCCCCTGCTAGAGAGGATAACAGTGAGAGGAACACCAATGGCAAAAAACAATTTCGAAACATGCATGAGTAAATAAACCTAATTAGGAACATGACATTACAAAATTCTACAATAAACTACTCAAAAGGCAGAAAATGCACAATAAAAGAAGTGGAAGCAAAATACCCAACAGATTGTGACTATCAAAAATGTAAACTTGCCAAGGAAAAAAGAGAGAAGTGAGAAGAATAAGAAGGGGAACACCAATTCTCAAGAATCTATGAGTAAATCGAACCAAATAAGGAACATGCAAGAACAAAATCCTACAAAAATCAAAAAATCTAATAAATACAACCAAAGAACTGAAAACAAATACCCATTAGGAATTGAATGATAAAAGTAGGTATATTTATGATCATCACATACAATAAACATAAATCTTTGAAGAGGAAAAACATATGCAAAAAAGGGGGCAAAAAGACTTACCAGTTTCAAGCTTGAAAGAGAAAGTAATAGAGAATCAAAAGGAAGAGATGATTTCAGTTCCTTACACATGGATATAAAAAGGACTATATGATTCCATGTTCGTCCCTCTCAGTGTCTTATATATAAGGGTAATATTTGAAAATTTCGCTCAGCTTGGTTACATGATATATGAAATATTAACAATTGAAGAGGATTTTCTCTGTTTCTAAGTCAAAACTTTTGCAATAGAATATGATTTTCTTGAGCTTTCAGGATTATTGGGTTCCATGAGAAATCAGTACATTAAGTTTTCTTCTATCAAATACTCTTGGATTAGATCAACTATTGAATTTTTAACTGTGCGCCACTAGTTCTCAAGAATTCTTTGGTCATATTATTGCCAAATTCATTGCACTTGTGCCTTTTTTTTAAATGTATAATGGTGGTATTGGGTAATTTGTGTGTAGGTTGATTATTCCACTAGGAATTTCTTATCTCCCACGAGCATTGATACTGGGCAATGCTATACCCACAAAAGGCTTAGGCAGTTGGGAGGAGATTACCTGGTGTTTTTTCGTCTCTGGGGGATTTGGACCAATCTCCCCTTACATCATTGATCATTAAGTCACATCCTTGATGATTTCATTGTTTGAAAGATTATTTTTTGACAGAGTTCATTTGTTTGATTTATTGCTTCCTACTTAATTTTGTAATAGTAAACTTATTCACGCTTCCGACAGTTTTTTTTTTTTTTGAAACAATTAAAGATTTTTAAAAAAATATTCACTCCATAAATGTACAAAAATTAAATTTTAAAAACTAAATATTTGATATCAATTTTTTCCAGTTAGCTAAATAAAATTCCTAAATATATACATATGAAAATAAGTTCTATTGATCAATAGTTTCTTCATTTTACATGGCAGTATGTAGTGTCAGTGGTAGAGGATAAAATAGACCTTTAATTTATTCTTTCATCTTTTATTTTATCTATATACACCAGAGACATTTGTTTACTTTTTTTTATAAGCATGTGCCTTTTTATTATATGTATAAAGTAGAACTAAAAAAAAAATAGGATGGATGTATGATGAAGTAGATGAAAAATAGGTAATTTTGAAACTGCAATTTATTGTTTTAGTTGTAATGTTATTATTTTTATTTTTATCTCCACTCTTATAAGAGTACTTAATTATCCATGGAGAAGGTGATTTCTTAATAAAGACTTTTGAGCTTTCATGGTATATATCATTATTACATTTATTTATTATCATTGATTTTGAGAAAAAGGATGAATTTACTTTTGAACTATCAAAAATAGTATACGAATACTTTCCGTCATACTATTTGGATACTAGTATTCCTGTCATCCAAAAAGTAGATTATTAGTGTCCTTCACTCTAACGGTAGGACACGTGGTGTATTCCTATGCATTTACCCGAAATATTCTTTAAATTTAAACTCACAAAGAATATCCACCCAGAATTAAAAAGATCCTCCCAAATAACCCCTAACTCGCTCGTTACTAACACCTAATAATATACCAAACAAACCAAAATACCTCAAATTCTCTCCTCACTCGCAACAGACAAAACTCTAGCTCGTCGGTGGTCTTCGTCAGTGTTTTTCAAGGATTCTTCTGCGATCTTTGCTTCTGCTAACAAATCCAACCTCCTATCAATGCTATCATAGGTACGACGTCTTCTCCGTCAACTCATGTTTTCTTGTGTTGACACTCCCTCTTATGGACTCAGCATCCTCGATGAGTTTCCCCCCTTTCCCCGCGCGCAGGAGATTGGTCTAGACTCAATATTGAGATTTGTCCCGCCTTTTTAACTGGTCCACATCGACAAGGCTAACACAAGAGTGACATCTAGTGTTACATGTGTTGATCCTTATATCAAAAATAAATATTTCATTTTACTCGTCTATATACTAAACTAGTATACGTATTCGTGCGTTGCGCGGTCAGTTAATAAATACTTTCGTAAATATTGATTTATTGACAATTTCAAAGTTCAACTTATTATTTATAAAATAATATTGTAAAGTTTATATAGGAGAATGTTAGCATTTAGCACCTTGACAGGATATAATAGAATAATTAAATTTTGATAGCTATATTTATGCTTTTATGATAACTTGAGAATTTTCTACACTATCTTTAGCATTTTTTGAATTTCTTAGACCATGTATAAATTACTTTATTTTGAATGTTTTAAAGCAAAAAATAGTTTTTAACCACTTTCATAGGAGTATAATGAAATGTGCTTCTAATTAAGCATCTGTTTTTAAGTCTAAGAAATCCAACTACAAAAATAATCTAAAAATTATAGAGTAAAATTTCTTATCTTTTATTGGCTTATAAGCAAAAAGTTATAAGCTCATTAAAATAAGCTCCAACTCTTTTAGTTGTATGCAAATCATTTTTTCTATTTTATCTCAAAGATTTTCATTCACCCTAAAACTTTTTTGATAAGAAAATCATTATTATAGCATATCTCTAGATCAAAGTATTCATCTAGTAATATGAAAATGAAATAACTTTAAAGATATTGGACTTCATAAAGTAATTTCCTTTTTTAAAAAAGAACTTCCACCAAAAACTTTAAAATTACTTTACCGAATAGACATTCATCTTTTAAGTGATTTTATATATTAAATTCGAAATTTCAATGTTGCACGTTTTTTTTTTTTTTGAAGTATTTAAGATAAAAGAAGGAGTTTTAAATTCATGTTTTGTTATTTAGAGGGGAGAGACTTCTGTGTGCCTATGATTTAGGAGGAATATTTTAGGAAGAGTATAAGTAGATAAACTACTTTTAAAAATTGAATTTTTAAAAACGATAAAAAGTTAAAAGTAACAATAAAAATCTAATATTTTTAAAAAACTGTAAAACTTAAATGCAAATAATAACTAACTATTATCTAGATAATGACCATATAATTATCGGGTGTCACAAATAATGCTTATCATTAAATTTTCTATCTATTAATTTTTTTAGATTAAATTTAAAATAAAATAATCTGAAAAATAATTTAAATTTGTGGGTAGATAAGTGGGTGTTGCCTAAGTTTTAGTTAAGGTAGGAGTTTGGAGAGAAAATTTAGGAAAAGTGATCTTAAATAATATTATATTTTAATAATCTTATTTTTCTGATGCTTCTGCTTTATGGATATATAGATTTATATTTAGTTTAATAGGAAATATAAAAAATTGATAACATTAGATTAAAAAAAAGACTTTAAACGTGCATTAATTTAAGGGTGCATATTTTTAGGACTTTCACATGAAGAGTTAATGTGTAGTAAATTTTTAAAATTATTTTTTATTGTACAGTAGGAATAGATAATGTTTAATTTTTAAATTTGTGATTTAATTTTACTATTGTGCAGTAGGGATAGATAGTATTTAATTTTTAAATTTGTGGTTTAATTTTATTTTTCTTAAAAAACATAAAATAGATAATTGGAAACTCTCAGAGATTGTGCAGAAGTTTTTCTTTTTCTTTTTTTTGTTTTGAAATTGTGTAGAAGTGAAAGTGTACTGGAAAGTTAAAAAAAATATAATCATGGAAATTTTAGGTGATTAATAAATGAGTATTCAAGATAAATGATATTTATTTTTAATAATATTTGTTTTTTTATTTTAGACAACAATCTTTAGAAAATGAATTCAAATTAAGACTACACCTAACACCATTTCCCCCACCACATATTTCTAATTTATTTATTTTATCACTTTTTTGTTAATCAATTTTTAGAGTTTGTACCGAGTAGGAATGCAATGGAAAGTATTAAAACTAACTATTTAATTTAAATTGTAATTTAAACAATGATCTTTGTAAAAAAATATTTAAATTATAAAAGAAAGTGAAATTCAAAAAGGTAATTATAAAAACATAATAATGTATAAGTTCTATCACAATGTGAGTTCTATTACAACTTGAATTCAAATTCTTGTGCATCTATCAGAAAGGATAGCCAACAATATGAAGCAGGACGACTTATAATGCACATCTTTCCATCCAAGTTAAGAGAGAGACAGATTACCAAATACTAAATCTTCATCAGTATAAACATTACACATTGCTAGTTCACTCATAATTCATCATATGCTACATTTCATGATGCCATAATTATCTCCTATTAAGATAATATGACATAGGAATTTTTTTCTTAATGTCAGACTAAAGTTAAACATTTGTTACAAATTCAAAACTAAGAAGATAGCCATCACAAAAAATTTCACGTCAACATGTATCTAATTGAGCATGAATGTTTAAATCAGTTCGAAAATACATTGAACTTCCACATAAAGGGAAAAAAGGAAAATGATTTACAAATGGTGCTCGCATTTGAGCCTCTTTGGTTTTGCTCTTCTACCTTCCACAAATAAAGGGAAAGGTAGTGAGAAATTCCACAAAAACACTACCATTTTTATTTCGGCAATAAAATTGCTTATCTCCTTTTCACTTATACCAATTTATACTTCACGCATCATTGCAAGCATTTCTTCACGGTCCATGAAGATTCTTCAACATATCTATCAAATAGAAGACAAATCATGAAATCCACCAAGAGATACCTATAATTATTAGGCTGATTAATCTTTTGATTGTCATTGACATACAAAAAACATACAGTTTAAAGCATAAATAAACTAAAAAAATTAAAAAAATCAAGAAAAACTCGAAATAAAATTGATTTTCTCCTTTTCACTTATACCAATCTATACTTCACGCATCATTGAGAGCATTTCTTCACAGGCCATGAAAATTCATCAACAGATTATTCAAATAGAAAATGAATCACGAAATCCAAAAGAGATATTTATAATTATTAGGCTGATAAATCTTTTAGTCGACATTGACATACAAACAACATACGCTATAACACATAAATAAATAAACAAATCAAAAAGAACTTGAAATACTGAATGTTCCTTAGATGATTAGTAAACTTGATCGCAATATGAAATAATGTTGTTTTTGTTTTGGAAAATGACGCTTTAAATTGAGAAGTAATAGAGAAAAATTAGGACTCTTGATGTTGTAACCTATGAACATTCAGTTTCTGTAAAACAAATATATAATTTTATTTTTTAATATTACAGTTTCAGTTTTTTTTTTTTAAAAACATATTTCTACTTTTTCTAAACTATACACGTGTATAGTTTTTTTTTAAACTGCTTTAAATTTTTGTTCTGTTTTTAAAATTGTATTTTATTAGTTAATATAATTACAAATAATTAATTTTAATTGTTAAAATATTACAAAATATTGTGATGCTGACATGTGACACATTTTACTTCTCCTATTATATATAGATAGATTACGAGAAATATTATCAGTTTTTCTCATACTATCCTTAGTATTAAATAACTAGTATATAAAATAGTAATAATAGTCAAATTTAGAATTCAAAAATGTTAATTTAGTAAAACATAACGATAATTAAGTAATATAAAATGGAGGGAGTAATAAAAGAAGAAAAGATAAATAAAATATAACTGCTAAATCAATGTCCATCAACTTCGAAAAGTAGGAAAGAGAAAAGGCAAAATGGGAATACAAAATGGGAAAAAAAAAAAAGAGGACCAAAAAAGATGCTTGAGTTAACTTTTTACAAATACATAATTCATAAATTCAGAGGCTATTTTAACTGTAATTGGTTACCCAAGGGCTAATAGCAAATGTAGATTTGTTGGTGTTCAAGGCATTGCTTGGGGTTTTGTTGGTATGATTTTTGCTCTTGTTTAGCATCTCATGTATCTTTTTACCTCCATAGTTTATGTATGTCTAAAGTTGTGTGTTACAGTCTCTTGAGAATATTTGGTATTGTACCCAATTTCAAAACTTAATTTAGTCAATATCCACTTAATTTAGTTTTCATTTATTTTCTAGGATTAGGTTAAGAAAAAGTGAAAAAGTGGAGTTGGGTTGTGGGGTCAAGGACCTTTTCATCACTTTAAGAACTTGGGGGATTAAATACAAGTTTTAAAAAAATCATTTTCTTCCCAACACTTTAAATATTAAATAAATTTCATCCCTCCAAAAAATAAAATTACAATCCCAATATAAAATATTTTTTAATAAACTTCAATATTTTAAAACCTTTTCTGAGGTAACCTCGGAACTTCTCAGGGAACATCTTCTCCAATGTGCCTCTTCATCTTCCATATACCAGCTTTATCAAAATCATAAACCTTCATAAAATACACCTTTCTCCAATAACGACCTTTTCATCTTCCATTCTTGAAACCATAAACAAACGTGAGATCCCATAATTGTTCCTGAAGATTTCAAAACGAACTGGAGTGGTCTTTTTTTCTTCAATCTTCTTCCCCAAGTTCAGTTGAATCTTCTCCAATCTTCTTCCTCTCAGGTAAGTTTAATCGTGTTCTCAGTAACTTTTAATCGTATTTGATTTTGTTTATTGTGGTAGTGTAGTGAAGTTTAGATTTTTGCTTAAACTTCTGAAAATCTGATCCGTTTTAGTTCATATTTTTGATTCCGCGTCATTAATGACATTTTAGTTTGGATAATGCATAGAAATTTTTTAAATTTTTACATTTATCTCGCCTATCGATTTGAATTTTTTTTACTGTATTTTGATCGACTTTAATGGTGTTTATGTCAATGGCATTGTCGATTTCTGTTGGAACTCCTACTTGTTTTACATATTTTCTTGAGCATAACTCTGATTGTGTTAATAGACTAGTGGTCGATATTTTGATATGACAAATATGTTTTTGCTTGTATATAGTACGGTATGACTAAAATTAGAGGCGGCATCGTTAAACGATCTGTTCCTAATGCTTCTAAAAATAAGAAACGAAAGGCTGAAGAAGTTTTCAAGGCTTCAAAAAAAGAAAAAAATTATAGTCGAAAAACCTGAGTCAAATTCGGCTTCCGATACAATGACTGAGATTTACAACAACCAAGATAGTAGTGCCTAGTCTAGTGATGATGTTGAATCTAGTAAAGAAAAAAGTGATAGTGAAGATGAGGAGGGTAGTAGAGATACACATACTGGAGATGAGGGTGAAGATCCCCTATCCTTGCCAATTTGTGCAAGAGATATCTTTGGTAAGTCATATAATTTAGTGACATGGATGAATGAGATAGGATCGTTTCCAGTGAAAATTTCTGTAAAAGCAAAAATGACTGTTCATCGTGAGTTTAGAAAACTTCTAGTTCAAGAAACAAATTATGAGGACTTTAAGGGTACTTGTTTTGGACACTTGAGGCATATTCTAGAATAGTTCAAGTTCAATGGATAGATGTTCCATTATATATTGTTGCGACGTGTGAAAAATGACAAAAATTGCATGAAATTTGATTTTGTGTGGATGTTAAGTCTGCTTGTTTTGGCTTAAGAGATTTTGCATTGATTACGGAGCTGAATTGCTCAGCATACCCCCGTGATACAAAAATGAAAAAAATTGTCAAAAGAGTGATACATTTCATTACAAGGTGACCAAGAATAAGAACATCACTGCTACAAAGTTGATGAATTTGATCAAGGGTACCAGATTGAATAAGGAGCAGAAGTTGAAGTGGTCTTTTGGTTTGTTCGTCCACACGATGTTGCTTCTCCATGATCGATCTAGGATTGTGGATTCAAACCACATTAAGATGGCGGATGATTTAAATTTCTTCAAGAGTTATTTGTGGGGGAAAGAGAATTTTAATGTAACATTGACGTATCTGAAGAATAAAATCAATTTGAAGAAGTAGAGTGAAGTGTATAATGAAAAATGAAATGCATTGTATGCTCTGTGTGACTTTCTATGGGCATTTCTGGTACCGATTATCAATTATGTAGATTTATGATAAATTCTTATATATTTATGTAATATTTTATAGCCTCTATTTATTTATTTGTTCTTCTATTAATTTCAGGTTTGGATATATGAGGTTTTTCCTCATCTTGAAAAGTATACCAAGAAGTCCTTGGATTCTCCTCTACCCATTCCCGATTTACTTATATAGATGGCACACAACGAAGAGTGGTAATTTTATAAAAGGTGATCCATTTAAGTACAAAGGAAGAACTACGAATGTATAAATTTATTTATTATTATCTAGAAATATTTGTAAATTAGTGAATGTCGTGTAATATTTATATTTTTTATAGATTGTTCACCCATACCTCACACCTACTGTCCGTGAAATAAAAAAAAAATTACATGGCAACATTAAAGTCATATACGAACGAAGTGAAGGATACATTTCTCGATGCCTTAAAGGCAAATTTGAAAGGTTTGATTGTCCTCACTTCAGCAGTAGAGAATGTGGAGGATGAGTATTTAAGTGATCACAATCCTAATCAACCTTGTGAGAATTCTATTTCGAGTGGACAGAAAATTATATTTAGTACTTCTAAATATGAAAATTTGTGTGAGGGTGTTGCATCCCTCGAGCAATCAATGGTGGAAATTATTGCTTATGTACTAGAGAGGAGAAATTGAGGAGAACTGAAAAGAACAAGAAAAAGAAAGGTAGATTAATTTATATATTATTTATGTAAAATAATTTATTTCTAAGAATGCTTAGTTACTGATCTTGCAGCAGTTGATGAAGACTTTGCAGCACCAACAGTCGATGAAGACTTTTCTGCAGTTGATGAAGACCTTGCAGTTGATGTTGATGAGAACCTTCCATTAGCAATAGTTGATGAAGATCTTGTTGCAATTGATGAATACTTTACAGAAGAAGTTGATGAAGTGCTAGAAGAAAAGAAGGAAGAAGAGAAAGAAGAAGAGGAGGAGAAGATGGCATAAAACGAAGAAGAAAAAGAAGAGGAGAAGCTGGAAGAGAACGAAGAAGAAAAAGAAGAGGAGAAGCTGGAAGAAAAGAAAGAAGAAGAAAATGAAGAGGAGAAGCTGGAAGAACAGAAAGAAGAATAAAATGAAGAGGAGAAGCTGGAAGAAAGAAAAAAGAAGAAAATGAAGAGGAAAACATAGCAAGTGGAGAAGAAGAGAAAGAACAACAAGTGCAGAACATGACAGAGAATGAATAAGAAAAAGAAGAAGGAAGGCTGGAACAGGACGTAGAAGAAAAGAAAAAAAGAAGAAGGCTTGGCCACTGATGTGGCAGAAGAGGAAAAACTGAAGAAGGAAATGATGAAAATTCAGTTGACGTGATGGGTATTGTTATGGAGCTTAATGGTGAGATTGGTGGTGATGAGTAAGACATTTGTGATTATTGATATTTTAAGACAATTAGTTTTTGAAATAGTTGGTTATTGAAGTAATTTTTAAGACAATTGATTTTTAGGATAGTTGGTTTTTGAAGTGGCTTTTAAGACAAATGGTTGTTGAAATAGTTGGTTTTTGAAGTGATTTTTAGGACAGTTGGATTTTCTAAATGTTATTTTTATTATAGATTGTTGTTTTGACAAATAGCTTCACCTATTGGTTATCAACTTTAAATTGTATATATAATGCACTGTCTTACCATACGAGGAGGACTTCATTTTTATTAATAGACTGTACTCACTTTTGATTTATTATATTACTGATCATGAATAAAAGATATAAGACTCTACTACTACATCCCTGTTACACATTTTCAAAAAGTAAAAACTAACAATAAATCATACAATATTATTTTTAGGCCTTTCTCTTTTTCTTTGGCCAATATCAACCTTTGTTTTAGTTGATTCCGATCCATTTTGGTGTCTTTTAACAATCCTTTAAAGTGATCCCTCTACTCTTTGGCTTCTTTGAATAAAGTCAATAGTAAATCCCTATTTTCTTCAGAATTTTGACACCTTACTAATATTTGAAATTTGGTAACGCCTTAAAAATTTGATGTATTGAGTCCTGGACTAAATTTTGATAGGCTACTGGTTGATTAATTATTTTCAAGAAACTTAAAAAAAGAGCATGCCCCAACTGAACAGTTATAGAATTATCGGTCTGGGTCTGTATCAGTGTGTGACGTCATCAACATAGCTGAATTATCACAACGACAAATGTAAGACTTTTTTACATTGGATGTTTGAGATTCTTGAGACATTATTAAAAAGATGTTTAAGTAGTTTAAAATAGAATAAGATGGAAGAGTTCATGAATCCTTCCTTTTATACGGTAAAAAAATCAAATATTACCATTCGAAAAGTAACAATTTATACTTTGTTACTGTTGTAAAACTTGGATGATTGACTATTGTCACTGTTGATCAAAATATATAGACCATTATGGCAATCGATATATATTCATGTGCTTGGTTTAGGTTTTACCAACGACATTTACACTTAAACATTAATATGGTATATACGGATTGATATCAAGATTCAAAATTGATCTATACTGCACCTACTAGAAACTTATGCTTATATATAGACCATAGCTAGTATAATTTAAAAGGTAGAATGATTAATTAATAATAAATTATATTATTGAAATGTATTCAATTAAATAAGTTTAAACAAGTCATGTAATCATGTAAGGGTCCACATACATTAGGGGTGATGATTAATGATGTATGAGAAAAATTTGTAATAATACAATCAACATCCTCAGAGTAATGTGTGAGAAAGAACAAGTATAAATGAGGAATAGTTGTGGTTATACAATCAAATCTTTCCATACATCATTGGTCACCATCTCTAATTTGCATGGACCCTTACATGATGTTTGGGAAGAGTAGTGGTTGAACAAGTGAGATTCTCCCAACATACTTATGTTTTCTCAAACATTGTTCTAAAGGATGTTGATTGTATAACCACAATTCTTCCTCGTACATCTCTGATCACCACCTCCAATTTATGTGGACCCTTACATGATCACATGACTTGTTTAAACTAGTTTAGTTGGATAAATTTTGAAAATATAATTCATTATTAATTAATTATTTTCTTTTTTAAATTCTACTAGTTATGGTCTATTTATAAGTATCATTTTCTAGTAGGTGCAGTTTCGATCATTCTTTAACATAGATATAAATTCGAATATACCTTACTAATGTTAGAGTGTATATCTCATTGGTCAGGAATTTACCATGTACATAGAGAAGTATCGATTATATAAAGGGTTATATATTTTGACAACCAGTAAATATTTAGATATTCAAATTTTACAAAGGAACAAAAGTTCAAATTGCTACTTTTTCAATGATAACATCTGATTTTTTGACAATTCTTTAGTTATACTTAGATTATTTCTTATGCATTTTTTTTATTTGTTGAATTAAAAATAACATGCATGCCCTTCACAATTTTAGTAGTTTTTTTTAAATTTTTTTAGGGCAATTGGTCTTTAATCATTCTAATTCATGCATTAAAATTATTGCATTTCGAATACCATGAATTTCCATATATTAATAATATACACCTTAATACACAACGATTGGACTCGATAATAAATATTAATAGATAGTGTATACAATATATGTCATCTTTTGATTGATCTATATTAGATCATGAGTAATTTCGATAATAACTGACATTAAATTGACCAAAATGTTGGGGTCCAAAAAAAACAGTAGCTTGAGATCTCCAGTATCTTGATTACAAAAACAAAGTTAATCAAGATTATTTAAGATTTTTTGTTGTTCATACATGTGGTTCTCTTGTGTCCGGGTCTCTTGCAAATTGAACATTTGTTCTTTCTCTTGCTCTTGAAATTCACACCGACGTCCTTAACACATTTTTTTCTTTTTCTTCCAAGCTTGGAATTGACAAGAAGCGGAAGAATCTTCACATTTAGAAATACATGTGACACACACCATTCAAATTCATGTGGCACACACCATTCCAACTCGAGAGGGACAACATTAATAGATTCCAAATATGCAAGGAGGTATGCTTCAACTTTATACAAAGGCGAAGAGTACTCATTGTGTAACATCCCGCCTTAGAAAGAACTAAAAATAGAAAGAACTAATTTGGAAAGAAGCTAATTTGAAATTTTTCAAGTTATGATTGAGTTGTAAGTTTTGGGTCAACTTCAAATGGTCATAACATTCGGTACAGGATGAGTTAGGTGGCCCATAAGATATCAAATGAAAGGTCTTGGAATCCTCTTTCCAACCCACCAAGTTTGCTAAATTTTGAGCCCGTATGAGTGAGATATGCCCGTTTGAAGTTAGCATGTCCAGTTAAGGTAAGTTACCCGAAAATATGAGAGGTATTTTGGTCTTTTCCTTATCCAATCAGATTAAAATGATTTTTGGTAATATTTTGGGGTCAAATCTGATTTGGGTCAGTTTACAATGATAATTTATGCTTAGGGTTATAGAAGAGAGTTCAAGAAGAGAAAAGAGGAGAAAGAAGGGAAGATTCAAGGAATTCATCAAGTTTCTTGAAGTTTTGTTGCAGAATTTCACCAAGGGTTAGATCCCTAATAGGGATGTGAGATCTCATAGTATTGGGTTCGTTCACCCACACGCCAATTATGCTATTTTAATGCAATTTCGTTCTTGAGGTTGAAGGATTTGAGTTCTTGATGAGTTTTCTTGAAATTCTATTCATAATCTTAATTGTTGGGGTTTTTTGAGTTCTTGTGATGAGGATCTTGTGTTTGAGTATCGTTCTTGAATAATTTAGAGTGGATTTCTTTGTAATTATATTGGGTCTAAGAATCCAAAAGAGTTTGAGGGAAATCATTGGATTTTAGAGGAGTTAGAGCATGAAAAAGAACAAGAAAATTCATCGGTTTCTGGGCAGGAGCATGGGGCACCGTGACACTCTGTGTGGCCCAAATAGATTTTTGTAGGTAGGGCCCTGGGGCACCGGGCCACTCAGTGCGCCCCAACCCACCTGCTGTACTTTAGGGGCTGGCTCCCCACGTCACTCGGTGCGCTAGGTCCCCTACCCTTCCGTCCTTCTTTCCGTGTACGTTCCCTCGAATCATAACTATGTTTTATACTTGATATCCACACTCTAAAATACATCTAAACATCGATAAATTATTCATAACATGAATCATAACCTTGATTCATATTAAAATTCAAGAAAAGAGTTAAGAGTCAAGTCTTGAGAGTTCTTCGAGTCATTTTAAGAAGTCTTTTACAATCTTTTAAATTTATTTTAAGACTTGAGTACTTGAGTTGAGGAAGACAAAAGTTGAGCTTCATTTTTGAAAATGAATATATGGGAACTAAGTATTTCCAAGAGTAAATATTTTTTTACAATTAAGAAAAGAGGAAACACCGATTTCCAAAAGAGTTCATGAGGAGTTTTGAGTACTATCTCTTTTAAGAGAAACCTTTTGAGTAATAATCTCAAAGTTGAGGAAGAGGAAATGTTTTTTTAAAACACATGAGCTAAGTTATATTTTGGGAGTACAACTCACAGCCCCCATAAAACATGTAGCCAACGTGGGTAGAAAGGGTCATACTTTTTAGATGATTCTTTATTACTTTTTAAGCATAGCTTAGTGGATCCACTTAGTTGAGGAGTTCTATACCCGGCAATGTATAGGACAGTTCTGGCAGCGTGGGTGAGACGTTGTATCAGCACATAGCTCATAGTGATGGTTGTCGGTTAGAGAATCTCCCAAACAGAGTTTATTTTGAGTTATATTGTATTTTCCAATACATTGAGTTGTTATCTACTGTTTTAAAAGCTTTTCTTTATATCGCATTATTGTTATTTCTTTTATATTGAAATGAGTTGAGTTGAGACGAGGTAAGTTATTTCTTCAGTTCCAGTTCAAGCTTATGTCATGTTTTAGATTTCCCCTCACATGCTCGTACATTCCATGTACTGATGCCATTTGACCTGCATCTTTTATGATGCAGATACAGGTAACTAGGATAATCAACCAGCGTTTCGTTGATCTAGTTGAGTTCCGGAGTTGTTTGGTGAGCCACCTTGCTTCCGGAGGATCCTTTATTTATTTTCAGTTATTTTAGTTTGTTAGGATGATCGGGGGTCTTGTCCCAACATCCCTCATAGTATTAGAGGCTTCATATATAGATAGACAGTAGTTCATGAGTCTTTTTCATTTCAGATATTAATGTTTAAAGACTTGAGTTGCCTCTTTGGCCAGTTGAATGTTTCTTTTAAAACATTCTGAGTTTATTATTTGAGTTTATCTTTTGAGATTATTCTATGTTAAGTAAGTCTTTCACTGAGAGTTGAGCCAGGCCAATGGTTTGCTTGGGGCCAGCAATGGTTCTCGAGTGCCGGCCACGTCTAGGGTGTAGGCTCGGGGCGTGACAAACTTGGTATCAGAGCACAGAGTTCAAGAGTCCTAGGGTTTCTATGAAGTCGTATTTGTAGAGTCCTAGTTATCGGTGTGAAACGCGCCACATCTATAATTAGGAGGCTTTGACATTTAGGAACTATCTCACTTCTTTCATACTCTTTTCGTGTGATAGAGTTTAACTCTATAAAGTTTCTTTTTAATTCATGCTTGCGCGTATCTTTCAAATCATGCATCCACGAAGAGCTGTCTGAGGTCGTCCTGCTAGGAGGAATGTTGATCCTCAGGATCAAGAGGTCCCCAATGCACAAGAAGTGCAACCCCAAGGAGAGGTCACTAATGCTGAGTTTTGGGATGCTATCCGGATGTTGATTCAAGTGGTGGCCAACCAAGCTGTTCAGCAGGGAGGGAATCGATAGGATTTGGCTGATACATCAAGAATCTATGAGTTCTTAAGGATGAATCCTCTAAACTTCACCGGTTCAAGTGTCACTGAGGATCCGAAAAACTTCATGGAAGAGTTGCAGAAGGTGTTTGAGGTTATGCATGTTGTTGATGCTGAGCGAGTGGAACTAGTTGCATACCAACTGAAGGGTGTTTCTAGAATATGGTTCGATCAATGGAAGAAGATTAGAGCTGAGGCTGCACCAATTATGAGCTGGGCTGTGTTTGAAGGTGCCTTCATGGGGCGTTTCTTTCCCCGTGAACTGATAGAGGCAAAGGTAAGGGAATTTCTCACTCTTAAGCAGGAATCCATGAGTGTGATGAGTACAGCCTCAAGCTCACCCAACTTTCCCGTTATGCTCCGGAGATGGTTGCTGATATGAGGAGCAGGATGAGCTTGTTTGTTTTTGGGTTGTCTCGTCTGTCAAGAAAAGAAGGTAAGGCAACTAAGTTGATAAGAGACATGGACATAGCAAGACTTATGATCCATGTGCAGCAGGTTGAGAAAGATAAGCTGAGAGATATAGAATAGTTCTGAAACAAGAAAGCTAAGACAACTGGGAACGAGTCCGGACAGTAGAAGAGTAATGCGAACCGATCGTCTTTTCAACAAAAGAAAAGTAGACATGCTCCATCGTCTGCTAGTGCACCTGCACCGAGGAACAGAGGTGAGTTCAAGAATCAGAATTCGCAGAATTTTAGAGCTAGAACTGCACAGTCTCAGGGTAGTGTTGCACAAGGAGGTAATGGGACTCCTATATGTGCTAAGTATGGCAGGAACGAGTCAGGAGTGTGTCGTGATGGCTCCACTGGTTGCTTCAAGTGTGGTCAGAATGGTCACTTCATGAGAGAGTGTCCAAAGAGCAGGCAAGGTAGTGGTAATGGGGGGAATACACCCCAATCTTCTTCAGTGACTCCACCAGACATGGCTGCACCTAGAGGAGCTACTTCAGGGATAGGCGGAGGAGCAAACCGTCTGTATGCTATCACCAGTCGCCAAGAGTAAGAGAATTCACCTGATGTTTTCACTGGTATGATCAAAGTCTTTAATTTTGATGTATATGGATTGCTAGATCCAGGTGCGAGTCTATCTTTTGTGGCTCCTTATGTAGCTATGAGGTTTGATATTATTCCCGAACAACTTCTTGATCCCTTTAGTGTTTCTACACATGTTGGTGAGTCTATTCTAGCTAAGAGAGTTTATCATGATTGTGTCATTTTTGTCAATCACAAAGACACCATAGCTGACTTAGTCGAGTTAGACATGGTAGATTTTGATGTTATTCTAGGTATGGGCTGGCTTCATGCTTGTTATGCCTCAGTCGATTGTAGAACTCGGGTAGTTAAGTTTCAGTTTCCTAATGAGCCAGTTATAGAGTGGAGGAGTAGTTTAGCAGTGCCAAAGGGTCGTTTTATTTAGTACCTTAAGGCGATAAAGTTAGTTTCCAAGGGGTACATCTATCACTTAGTCCGAGTTAATGACTCTAGTGTTGAGATACTACCTATCCAGTCAGTTCCAGTTGTAAGTGAGTTTCCAGATGTCTTTCCAAATGATCTTCCCGGAGTCCCTCCTGAGAGAAATAGACTTCGGTATAGATATTCTTCCTGATACTCGTCCTATCTCTATTCCGCCATATAGAATGGCTCCAGCTGAGTTAAAAGAGATAAAAGAGCAGTTGAAAGATCTTCTTGAGAAAGGTTTCATTCGACCAAGTGTCTCACCTTAGGGCGCTCCGGTTTTATTTGTGAGGAAGAAATATGGTTCTCTTAGAATGTGTATAGATTACCGTCAGTTGAACAAGGTTACTATCAAGAATAAGTATCCTCTTCCAAGAATTGATGATCTATTCAATCAACTTCAGGGTGCCACTTGTTTTTCTAAGATAGACCTCAAATCTTGCTATCATCAGTTGAGAGTAAGAGAAAGTGACATTCCAAAGACAGCTTTCAGGACCCGCTATGGTCATTATGAGTTTCTAGTCATATCGTTTGGTTTGACTAATGCTCTAGCAGCGTTCATGGATCTTATGAACAGAGTTTTTAAGCCTTATCTAGATATGTTTGTTATCATATTCATTGATGACATTCTAATCTATTCGAGGAATGAGGAAGATCTTGCTAGTCATCTCAGAGTAGTTCTTCAAACTCTCAAGGATAGAGAGTTGTATTCTAAGTTCTCTAAGTGTGAATTTTGGCTTGAGTCTGTGGCATTCTTAGGCCACATCGTTTCTGGTGATGGGATTCGAGTTGACACTCAAAAAATTGAGGCAGTGCAAAACTGGCCTAGACCCAAAAGAAGAGATTTCAGGAATTGAAAACTAGGTTGACTATTGCCCCAGTGTTGACCTTACCAGAAGGTATGCAAGGTTTTGTTGTGTATTGATGCAGAATGGCAAAGTTATAGCTTATGCCTCTAGACAACTTAAGATTCATGAGAGGAATTACCCAACCCGTGATTTAGAGTTGGTTGTTGTAGTGTTTGCTTTGAAAATATGGCGTCATTATCTTTATGGTGTTCATGTAGATGTGTTCACCGATCACAAGAGTCTTCAGTATGTATTTAGTCAGAAAGAGCTTAATCTCAGACAGAGAAGGTGGTTGGAATTACTCAAGAATTATGAGATGAATATTCTCTATCACCCATGTAAGGCTAATGTTGTTGATGATGCCTTGAGAAGGTTATCTATGGGAAGTACTTCCCATGTTGAGGAGGACAAGAAAGAGTTAGCAAAAGATGTGCACAGACTTGCATGATTGGGAGTCTGGTTAATGGATTCCAATGAAGGAGGGTGGTGGTGATGAAAGGGGCTGAATCATCACTAGTGTCCGAAGTGAAATAGAAACAAGATCAAGATCCTATTTTTCTTGAGTTAAAGGCAAATGTTCATAAGCAAAAAGTGATGGCTTTTGAACAAGGGGGAGATGGTGTGTTGAGGCATCAAGGTAAATTGTGTGTACCCAAGGTGGATGAACTCCAAGAGAGGATCATGGAGGAAGCTCATAGCTCCAGATATTCTATCCATCCGAGTTCCACGAAGATGTATCGTTGGTGAATGCCTGAATTGCCAACAAGTCAAGGTAGAGCACCAGAGGCCCGGTGGTATGGCTCAGAACATAGATCTTCCGAAATGGAAGTGGGAGATGATCAATATGGATTTCATTACTGGTTTATCGCGGTCTCGCAGGCAGCATGATTCGATTTGGGTGATTGTAGATCGAATGACTAAATCAGCCCATTTCTTACCGGTAAAGACTACTTTTACAGTAGAAGATTATGCTAAGTTATATATTCAAGAGGTAGTCAGACTTCATGGAGTTCCAGTATCCATTATTTCATATAGAGGTGCGCAATTCACCGCATAATTTTGGAAGTCTTTCTAGAAGGGTTTGGGTTCGAAGGTGAACCTTAGCACTGCTTTTCATCCTCAGACTAATGGTCAAGCAGAGCATACGATTCAGACTTTAGAGGATATGTTGAGGGCATGTGTGATCGATTTTAAGGTTAATTGGGATGATCACTTACCTCTCATAGAGTTTGTTTACAACAATAGTTATCATTATAGCATCCAGATGGCTCTTTATGAGGCTCTTTATGGGAGAAGATGTAGATATCATATTGGATGGTTTGAGGTTGGTGAGGCTGGGTTGATAGGACAAGACTTGGTTCATCAAGCTATGGAGAAAGTGAAGACTATTCAAGGAAGGTTGAAAACAACGCACAGTCGTCAGAAATCCTATACTGATGTTAGGAGAAGAGACTTAGAGTTTGAGGTGGATGATTGGGTGTATTTGAAGGTTTCACCCATGAAGGGTGTTCTGAGGTTTGGGAAGAAGGGGAAATTTAGTCCCCGGTATATTGGCCCTTACAGTATATCTAAGAGGATTGGCAATGTAGCCTATGAGTTGGAGCTACCGCCAGAATTAGCAGCAGTCCATCCGGTATTCCAAATTTCAATGTTGAAGAAGTGTATGGGTGATCCTTCACTCATTATACCGACTGGAGATATTGGTATTAAGGAGAGCCTATCTTTTGAGGAGGTACCCGTTCAAATTCTAGATCGTCAGGTTCGCAAGTTGAGAACCAAGGAGGTAGCATCAGTCAAAGTATTATGGAGATATCAGTTTGTTGAGGAAGCTACTTGGGAGGCTAAGGAGGATATGATGAAGAGAAACCCACATCTCTTTGAATCCAGAGAAATTCCAAATCAAGGTACTGATTTTTTTTCTTGGTACTCTTTAAATTGATATGCTGAGTGTGTTAAATTGCATATTTGGTGTTCGAGTTGGGTGTAGATGTTTCCACCCTCGTTTCTTCTTAGAGTAATCTCATTCGAGGACGAATGTTCCCAAGGGGGATATATTGTAACATCCCGCCTTAGAAAGAACTAAAAATAGAAAAAACTAATTTGGAAAGAAGCTAATTTGAAATTTTGCAAGTTATGTTCGAGTTGTGAGTTGTGGGTAAACTTCAAATGGCCATAACTTTCAGTACAGGATGAGTTAGGTGGCCCATAAGATATCAAATGAAAGGCCTTGGAATCCTCTTTCTAACGACATCGAGTTTGCTAAATTTTGAGCTCTTATGAGGGAGATATGCTCATTTGAAGTTAGCATATCCAGTTAAGGAAAGTTACCCGAAAATATGAGGGGTATTTTAGTCTTTTCCTTACCCAATCAGATTAAAACAATTTTTAGTAATATTTTAGGTTCAAATCTGATTTGGGTCAGTTTTACAATCCTAATTTACGCTTAGGGTTTTAGAAGAGAGTTCAAGAAGAGAAAAGAGGAGAAAGAAGGGAAGATTCAAAGCGTTCGTCAAGTTTCTTGAAATTTTGTTGCGTAATTTCTCCAAGGGTTCGATCCCTAAGAGGTATGTGAGTTCTCATAGTTTTGGGTTCATTCACCCACACGCCAATCATGCTATTTGATTTCAATTTCATTCTTGAGGTTGAAGGATTTGAATTCTTGATGAGTTTTCTTGAAATTTCAATCGTAATCCTGATTGTTGGGGTTTTGATGAGTTCTTGTGATGAGGATCTTGTGTTTGAGTATTGTTCTTGAATAATTTAGAGTGAATTTCATTGTAATTATGGTGGGTCTAAGAATCCAAAAGAGTTTGAGGGAAATCGTTGGATTTTAGAGGAGTTAGAGCATGAAAAAGAACAAGAAAATTCATCGGTTTCTGGGAAGGAGCATCGAAATGTCCGCTTCAACCGCTCTTTCACCACTCAAAGAGCAAAGTTGGCTTAATGAGCGCAGATGAGGAAGCGGGAGCAAGAAAAGTAATAATCGGGCGACGCGCCACTCAATGCGCCCCAAACAGATTTCTATAGGTAGGGCCCTGGGGCGCCCCGCCACTCAGTGCGCTCCAACCCACCTGCTATAGTTTAGGGGCTGGCGCCCCATGCCACTCAGTGCTCCAGGGTCGCCAGGTCCCCTACCCTTCCGTCCTTCTTTTCGTGTACGTTCCCTCGAATCGTACCTATGTTTTCTACTTGATATCCACACTCTAAACTATATCTAAACATTGAGAAATCATTCATAACATGAATTATAACCTTGAATTCATAATTCATAATTCAAATTCAAGGAAAGAGTTAACAGTCAAGTCTTGAGAGTTCTTCGAGTCATGTTAAGAAGTCTTTTACAATCTTTTAAACTTGTTCTAAGACTTAAGTACTTGAGTTGAGAAAGAGTAAAGTTGAGGTTCATTTTTTAAAATGAATATATGGGAACTAAGTATTCCCAAGAGTAAATATTTTTTTACATTTAAGAAAAGAGGAAACACTGATTTCCAAAAGAGTTCATGAGGAGTTTTGAGTACTAGCTCTTTTAAAAAAAACCTTTTGAGTAATAATCTCAAAGTTGAGGAAGAGGAAATGTTTTTTTTAAAACATATGAGCTAAGTTATATTTTGGGAATAGTATTGAGCACTGATATGGGGAGAGTTCAAACAACTCACAGCCCCCATAAACCATGTAGCCAACGTGGATAGAAAGGGTCATACTTTTTAGATGATTCCTTATTTCTTTTTAAGCATAGCTTAGTGGATCTACTTAGTTGGGAAGTTCTATACCCCGGCAAGGTATATGACAGTTCTGGCAGCGTGGGCGAGACGTTGTATTATCACATAGCTCATAGTGATGGTTGTCGGTTAGAGAATCTCCCAAACAGAGTTTATTTTGAGTTATATTGTATTTTCCAATACATTGAGTTGCTCTCTACTGTTTTTAAAGCTTTTCTTTATATCGCATTATTGTTATTTCTTTTATATTGAAATGAGTTGAGTTGAGATGAGGTAAGTTGTTTCTTCAGTTCCAGTTCAAGCTTATGTCATGTTTTAGATTTCCCCTCGCATGCTCGTACATTCCATGTACTGACGCCATTTGGCCTGCATCTTTTATGATGCAGATACAGGTAACTAGGATAATCAACCAGTGCTTCGTTGATCTAGTTGAGTTCCGGAGTTGTTTGGTGAGCCTCCTTGCTTCCGGAGGATCCTTTATTTATCTTCAGTTATTTTAGTTTGTTAGGATGATCGGGGGTCTTGTCCCCACATACCTCATAATATTAGAGGCTTCATATATAGATAGACAGTAGTTCATGAGTCTTTTTCATTTCAAATATTAATGTTTAAAGACTTGAGTTGCCTCTTTGGCCAGTTGAATGTTTCCTTTAAAACATTTTGAGTTCATTATTTGAGTTTATCTTTTGAGATTATTTTTTATGTTAAGTAAGTATTCCACTGAGAGTTGAGCCAGGCCAAGGATTCGATTGGGGTCAGCAATGGTTCTCGAGTGCCGGCCACGTTCAGGGTGTAGGCTCGGGGCGTGACACATTGATGCTCATACCATACTCATTTTCATGCTACAATCGTAAAGCAACCATCCGTGAGCACACGGTATCTTGATAAAGTCATATTCCCTACAAGAACATGCCTTTTCAGTAGGTTCACATTGGCAGTGACACCTATGCCAAACACAGTTACATTTTCAACATACAAGTAGTCGCCCTCGATCATATTTTCTTGCAATATTTTTGACAGCCGGCACCATTTTATTACCCTTTGATTTGAGGATATATGCATGCCTCTCCCTGAATAATTCTCCAAACCTCTTAGAAATCGAATTAAATATAGATGCCATGAGATACTCTCTTTCATCTATCAGCATAGCATTGAGTGACTCGACAATATTTGTGGTCATCACATCATATCTATTTCCAGAGAAATGTGCCCTACTCCACTTCACAAAACAAAGTTTATGCTCAAGGACGACGGTTGCCTCAGGGTATTTGTTCTTTAATTCTACAAAATGATTGTTAAACTCCTCCAAAGAATAAGCCTTTTTCGCATTGAATTTTACAAAATGGTTGTTAAACTCCTCCACAATGATGATTTACCCGGATATTTTCACCGATGTGCCTCATAAAATATTTATGGTGAGCATGATTGTAAACCTTCACAATACCATTGGCGATGCTCTTCTGTCTATCGGATATAAAGCACAAATCAAGTTCATCGACCACATTCTCCTTCAACTTCTCAAAGAAGAATGTCTAAAATGCATCATTATCTTTGTCCATGACACAAAAGGTAATTAGATAAACATGATTTCTGTATCTTGTGCAACATCGCTCAATAGCACACCCTCGTATTTACCATGTAAATGAGTGTCATCGACCGTAATTATCTTTCTCATGTGGAAAAATCCCATAATGCAAGCACAAAAGGTCAAGAAATAATACATAAATCTATGACTATCCCCGTTTATCATGATACTATAGCTAGAACCAACATTAAGAGTCTCGATCATGTAGGAAAAAACTGGTAAGCATGAATATCTGTTCTCTGCTGTCCCTCAGACCATTTCCTTGACAACCACACCTCCCTTACAACATTTCCAATAGCTTGGACTATAACGAAAAGAACTAAACATAGCCCTTTGAATCTCTTTAATATTTGGACCCTTGCCATCACGATACATATTTACACAAAGTGAAGCAATTACTTTTATTGAGATTTTTCTATGGCTATTGTTGGCATATTCAACGCCACAACTGTGCTCTCCGATGAACATGTAGATTTGAAATCTGTCTGAACACTCATATTTCCTCGCCCGTAACATTCATGCACAGTTGAGAGATACACATTTCACATTTAAGTATTTAGTACAATTCTTCACAGTAGCAAAATCAAAAGACTTCTTTGTCGCCGCTTTCGGCTAATAACAATTGCAACTCATTCTTTCTACTGAAAGTTTGATTTATGCATAAATTAGTTCCATCAGAGAAGGAATGGTTTGATTGTGATCCCAATTTATGTTCTCCTTGCATTTTTTCATAACATTCGGGTTTGGGTTCTTCCGCATCTACTGGATGATTTTCTACATTCATTGGATGATTGTGTATATTTATTGAATGATCACCCAAGATCTCATTTGAATAATCACCCAAGCTCTCCTTTAAATGATCATCTGAGCTTTCATTTCCAATTGAATCATCGTCGTCATTAAATGAATTCGTTGGTTCAATTGGAGGCCTCGCATTCACATTTATCCTCAATATAGGCATAGAGCCATCAATACAAATATCTAACATGTACAAGCTCACATGCCTATCATTTTTTTATGAATGTGGGATGTATTTTTTTTCCTCCCATTCATTTGATAGCTAATCACCAAGTCATTTGGCTTGCAGGTTAACTCACCGGCCTTAATTACGCTTGCAATCATATCATCATATGAACGATTGCGATGCAACGCAATGGGCACTATCGTCTTATTAAAAGATTTTCAGTCCCAACTTTTGGGAGTCTCCTCCCATACTCCCATATAATCTCCACCAGCAAAAACAAATTCAGCTACTGTCATTATAGACTAAAGTAATAGACACTAGATTATAATATTAGTCTTAAATGATCGATGATTGATACGAAATCCATACAAAAACGTGACCAAATAAGATCGGATTCAAAATCGAGCTCCTAAAATAGAGAAACGTATTCTAATGCTTCTAAACTACAGAAATGTATCTACTAATGAGTTATCAAGTGATTATGGAAGATTTCTCAAGCTTCTAAAATGGCGGAAAAATAATTTTGAAGCTTGATTTTTTAAAGAAAATGAAGTAAAAATGAAAGAAATGAGTAGGATGATGATGATTTCACCTGTGAAATGGATAATATCGCTGAAAAATTCATCGAAATCGGTAAAATTGGCAGCAAAAATGAGCTCTTTGAATTTCTTGTTGGAGAGTTTTTCTTTTTCAAATATAATTTTAATAAATTAAAATACATGTATTTCATATTTGTTGGAAAAAAAGGGGGACCAAAGTGTATATATCAAAACTTAGGAGTTGCTTTTGTATGTTGGAAGTAGGTCACATGGATGATGTCATTAATAGTGGGTATACACCAAATTTTTCAACACTTGTGATTAAATATCCAATTAAGTTTTCAAAGTGTATATTTTTCCAACTATCCCTAGCCTCTTTCATCATGTTCATTAGTGATATTTTACCTCAAAGATGAGAGCTTTAGTGGGTATACTTCTTTACCTCTATAGTTTATGTATTCACTTAAACTGATTGTGTGTTTAGCTTAATTAGTGATATTTTGATTCAAAGATAAAACTTCAATGTGTTTTTCTTATTAATGAAGAAGGAAAATCTATCAAGTTGCATTCTTTACCAATTTTTTTGAGGTTCTTTGTCTATAGTATCCCTCTGGGGTTTCGCAATACAACAAAATTACCACTTCCCTTTTGGACCATTTGGAGATTAAAAGATTTTTTTTTGGTTTATCTTTTTATATGCAATGTTATGGTCTTTTCGATATACTAATGGTATTTCCTTTTGCTAAAATTGGATTAAGTTCTAAGGAGTACTTTAGCCAAAGATGGCCAGATCCTGGAGAATTATATTTATTGAGTTTTAAGTTCTATCACACGATCAGATTACTTGAAAGACAGTTACAAATGATTTCTTTGATAAAAATTAAATGACCACCTAGTAAAAATGATAAATATCTTGCTAACATAGGTTAAATTACACTAATTGTGCAAGAAGTCTTTATACCACTAGTGCATATAACTTATGTACTTTTAAATTTATTATGTGTTCTGACCTCGAGAAAATTCTTGGCTTTGATCATCAGGTGGCCACATTTGGTCTGTTTCTAGAAAGGAAATTGTCCCTAACCAGGGCAGTTTTCTATATTGTGATGCAATGCCTTGGTACGATTTTTGGTGTTGTTGTTGTCAAAGGGCTCCATCCATCTTTGCTTAAGATTAAGGGTGGAGGTGCCAATTTTGTGAGCCATAATTACACCAAGGGAGATAGATTGTTGGCACTTCTATTCTTGTCTACATTATCTTCTCTTCTACTGATGCCCAGAGAAATGACAGACGCTCCCATGTTCCTCTGAGTACTTATAGTTGACTTCTTGTTTTGTATACTAAGTCATTCTTGTGTTATGTAGATTTTGGCTTCTCCCCCAATTGGATTTGTTGTGTTCTTGGTTGATTTTGCCACCATCCCTATTAAAGACATTGGCATTAACCCTACTAGAAGCCTAAGTTCTATCATTGTCTACAACGGAGAACATGCATGGATGACCATGTAAGTTCACTTCTATGCATAAGCGGATGTAGTTATATTATTCGAATGGAGTATAATTTTTCTTAAAAGATATAGTTATAATATATGACTAAGACGAGTTTGAATGGAACGACATGCACAGTAAGGATTCATAGAGCAAATGATTACATGTTTGAGATTGAGGTGTAATTATCGATTATGAGCTATTTTGTTAATCTTTTTATTGTTGTTTTAAATTTTATGAGTAGCTAAATGATTTCCCCTTTTTTTGTTTTGAAAATGAGTAGATTTTCTGGGTGGAGCCATTCATTGGAGCTGCACTTGTTGCCTTGTACTTTGCCCTCTATTTTGTTTGACTTGGCTCCTCTACTTATAGTTGTTGTTTTTCTTTGTTTTTAAAATTAATTTCTTGGGACAACATCACTTTATTTTGATTAAAAAAAGAGCACAAACTCGGAAAGCACACAAAATTTGTAACTTCCAACAAACAATAGCATTAATCTGTGTATAAATAGATGAAAGGGAACGAACAGAAATTTATGGTCCTATCTAATAACTAAAAAGAGATAAAGTATTAACGAGATAAACAAATTTCCATCAACTTTAAAAATTAGGAACACTTGAACCAAACAAAAAAAGTAAACAATTATTTAACTATTAAACTGATAAAATGTAAACAATTATTTAAATATTAAACTGATAAAATGTAAACAATTAAAAGGGATTTTGAGATATTAACGTAAAACATTTTTTAAGCAATTACTACTAAACATTGTTTTAATCGTCGTAGTTCCAAACTGAAAAATATTCTCATTCTTCTGTTGTCACAACCTAAAGTACACCCTATATGTGACATGCGTATAATATCTCGAGAGGCCCTACACAAGGCACTTAACATATATCATACAAGACAATAGAAATAAAGATTTTAAAAGATAGCATTTTGAACATCAAAGGAGTTTAGCAAAGCAGAAGTCTACATAAATCTCAAAAGTCATCTAATACATCATAAGGAAGGTGATTGAGATGTAACCCACATATCACATACAAGTTTGAAACAGAAATAACATAAAGCAATAAAGAAGTCTCGGTCCTCGGAACATGAGGACTGACCAATCTTCAAAAGCTCAAAAGGATCAACTAGCCACGAGCGGAGGGAAAGAATCGTCAAGCCCTACATTAAGGAAACAATGTAGGCACAAGTATGCATTAGTACATGGAATGTACAAAGTATGAGGGGAATGCAATAAACATGAGACCTGATCATAAGGGGACATAATCGAAAACATGAAATGCATGGCCAAGTTAAAACATAGTAAAATCATTTAAGAAGATTCATAAATCATGAACACAGTCAATGTATCTTTAAATCATAAAGAAAGCTTCATAAAACATTAGTAATTAACTTAGTTCATTTTGTGGGAAGTTTATCATTAACCGACATAGACCATGTGAGCTACAACATGGAATCTAATGTCTGCCCCACACCAAAAAAGGGGTGTCCTCACTTGCCAAGTAAAGGATCTGAAGTCTGAGCTAAAGTGGATCCACTAGCTAATGTATGTCTAAGATCACCATCCTATGGTTGTACACAGTTTATCCTACATGGGTAATCACCGCTAGTCCACTCGGTTCTAAGCATAAATCCAACGTAATAGTCATTAATCATATTCATATTATCATCCGTGGAAAAGTACAATTAAGATACTAATCCAAGCTATAAACATCATAGAGTAACTCCTTAGACCATGCGTGAGAAACCATTTTACCATCTATGATCTTTTCATAATAACTTTATAAGGCCCATAGTCATTAACTTCATACTAAAAATTCCTACTACTAGTGGAAATAGTTTTAAAAGTGTGATCCATAATCATTGATGACATATATAGATACCATACTAATCAAGACTTAATTTAGGAAAGTAGCCCAAAAGCATTGAGTGTAAATCTAGATGTCATTCATGTCATGTGGTCAAGCTTCATAGAACATATAGATACCTTCATCTATAAGCTTACATAAGTCATACACATTGATTTCATGAAAATATGCATGATTTCATAAAAATTATATTCATAGGTTCAAGCATCTTTATAAATTCATGTAAGTTAGGGTTCATAGTCAAAATTCATATTTCAATGCATGGGTTCACATGGAATCAGTTGAAAAGCGTGTAATTAAGTCCAAATCATCAAAATAATATCATAATCAAGCAATTGAATACATACAAATAGAACCCTTAAGGAATTAGTGAAAATCTAATTAATTTTGGGAAATTGAATTGGAGAATTGAACAAACTTTGGGGACTCAATGGGTGATTGGAACCCATTGATGATCTCCCTACATATCTTGATTGAAGCCCTAAGCAATGATGAAGAAATGAGACTTGAACTTGAAGAACCCTAGCTTCTTCTTCTTCCTTGATCTAGAGAGAAGATTTTTGGAGAGAACCTTAGAGAAAATTTAGGAATTTGTTCAAGTTTAGAGAATTTAGGAGAATGAATTGAAATGGGTAGTTTTTAGGACTTAATACACTTTTATAGGTCTTGAAATAGGATTTAAGACGACGTAGTTTAGGTACCAAACACTTTGGGGAAAGACTAAAATGAACCTAACTTAAAAACTTACGTGGTGCCTCACAAGAGAGGCTTCACGGACCGTCTAAGGCATCACGGGCCGTATAGCCGGTCGTGAAACCTCACCTTCCCGACAGGGCTTCACTAAAATGGCCATAACTTTTTACTCCAAACTCGAAATGAGGAAAATTTGTTGGCGTTGGATAGAGGACTTAAAGACCTTTAATTTAATTAGTCATGGGCACCTAATTCATTATGTGCTGAGAGATAAGATCATTTGAAGTTGACCCAAAACTTAAAACCGACGAAGTCCCTTTCACGGACAATTCCACGGTCCGTGCAAAGCTTCACGGCCTGGTCCAAGGCTCGTGCAACTATAAAGGACCCGTGAAACCCTTCGTAACAAAACCTTCAAGTTTAACGTTCACCACGATTAGTTGTACGGCCCGTGACACCCTGTACGGACCATACAGCCTTCCGTACACATACATTTGTACTCAATTAAAGCCTTTTCTCTTTTCCATTCCAAGTTCCAATTTCTGAGGTTTTACAATATCTCTCCCTTGGAAACATTCATCCTCGAATGGAACTCAAACTAGCATGAATAGAGTAGGGGAGAAACTAACAACCCAACATAAATGCAACTTCAAAAAAAGGCACATAACCAAGGAGGAACCTTGACTACAAGCTAAAACATATTCAAAACATCCTTTCATAAGACATACATCCAAATCATACTAAAATGCACATAATCATGAAGCAATCAATCAAGCTAAATCATATCTTCAAAAATCAAATTTTTCACGAGCATGCATGCATGAGGAAACATGGGAATGACTAAAACACAAGAATCCTAAAGAGTGAACCATGAGGGGCTAATGCCTCAATCTAGACCCTAAGATAGAAGGAAGAGATAGGGATACTAAGACATCACATCGCCTCTGGCCTTTTTCCATACCAAACCATAGCAAGGAAATCTTCAAAAATCAACATAGTTCTACTCACATATTTCGATCATGAAGAATATTATCTCCCCCTTGGGAGCAAACCTCACTAATTCTTTCAACTCCATCTCTCTCAACCCAAGCATAACATCAAATTCTTAACAACCATGAAACCATTGATACAAGTAAACACTTAAGGAATTTCCAGAAAGATTTCAAGATCGACTTCTAACACAATAAGCAAACATGGAGCCTTACAATAGCCAATGAAACACCTAATATCAAGTAATGCATAACTACTAGCTAAAAGATCATAACTTACCAATCATCACATCGGGGGAACCTCATGATCTTATCGAGCCCGAAGTGCATAAAACCTATTCTGTTTCTAACCATCACTGAACCTGAGGAAGGATAAGTTTGTGTAACACCTCGGTCCTAGAAAGAGCTAATTTTAGAAAGAATTAAATTGGAAAGAGCCAATTTGAGAAATTGTTCAAGTTATGTTTAATTTGTAAGTTATGCTTAATTTATGAGTTTTTGGTCAAATTCAAATGACCATAACTTTCAGCATAGGATGAGTTAGGTGACCCATGAGATATCAAATGAAAGATCTTTGAGTCCTATTTCCAACACCACCGAGTTTGCAAAATTCTGAGTTCGGATGAGAGAGATATGCCCGTTTGAGTTCAGCCTGTCCAGTTAAGGGAATTCATCCGAATTAAGGAGGGGTATTTGGTCTTTTCCTTAATCCAATAAATCCACACGTTTTTTAATCCAAATTAGAGGTCAAAGATGATTAAAATTAGTTTACGCTAAAGATGTTTGGAAAGTTAGGGCAAAGTTCAAAGAGAAGAAAAGAGAGAAAAGCTTCAAGAATTCAAGATTTCTTGCGATCTTTGAGGAATTTTGCAAAGAATTTAATTCTTTTGAGGTATGTAAGCTTTCATAGTGATGGGTTCTTTCACCCTCACGCCAATCATGAGTTTCTTTATTAAATTTTAACCATGAAAATCCATGTATTGAGGTTATTGATGAATTTCTTGAGTTTCATTCTTCATTTTTTTGTAAATGGGGTTTTGATGAGTTCTTGAGGTAAGGGTTTTGAGTTTTAGGTTTGTTCTTGAGGAGATTTTAGTAGATTTTCATTTACTTACGTTGAGTACACAAATCTAAGAGAGTATAGGAGAAATCAATCGATTCTAGGCAAATTAGGGTCAGAAATCAAGAAGAAAAATTTATCAGAATGTTCTGGAAATTAGCTGGGGCGGCGCACCTTAGATGCAGAGGGAGGGCTGGCCCCCTGCGCCTACAGTGCTCCACAAACCAGCCCCGGTAAGTGGAGGGTTGGTGCGGCGCGCCAGGAGCGTCAACCCACTTTCCCTTCCGTTCTTCGATCCGTACTTATTCCTTTGAGTCGATCTTTCATTCCTTTCTTAATCCTAACTATTTAAACCTTCATTAATTATCGAGAGATCCTATATATAATGAATCATAACTCTTGAATTCACATTTCAGATTCAAGAAAAGATTAAGAGTCAAGTTTGAGAAAGTCTTTTGAGTCATTTTGAGAAGTATTTTATAATCTTTTAAAACTTGTTTTCATACTTGAGTACTTGAGAATGAGGATGAGGAGAGTTGACTTCATTCTTTCAAAATGAATATAATGAAACTAAGTATTCCTAAGAGTAAATATTTTACATTTAAAATAAGAGGAAAGTTTAATTTCCAAATGAGTTCATGAGGAGTTTTGAGCACCATCTCTTTTAAGAGAACCTATTGAGTAATAATCTCAAAGTTTGAGGATGAGGAAATATTTTTAAACATATGAGCATGAGTTATATTATTGGGAGTAGTATTGAGCATCGATATGGGGAAGAGTTCAAACAACTAAAAGTCCTCATAAACCATGTATGCCAACATGGGTACAGGGTCATACTTTTTAGATGATTCCTTATTACTTTTAAGCATAGATTAGTGGATCCACTTAGTTGAGTATGTCTTATACTCCGGCAAGGTATAGGAAAGTTCTGGCAGCGTGGGCGAGACGTTGTATCATTACATAGCTCATAGTGATGGTTTTCAGTTAGAGAATCTCCCAAATAAGAGTAAAAGAGTTATTATTGTATTTTTAAATACATTGCGTTATTATCTACTATTTTAAAAACTTTCTTTATAATGCATCCTTATTGTTGCTTTTATATTGAACTGAGTTGAGTATTTCTGAGTTTAAGTATACTTGAGTATCCTTGAGTTGAGTTGAGTTGAGTTGAGTTGAGATGAGGTGAGTATGTTTTTCCTTTTATTAGTTCAAGCTTATGTCTGTGCTTTAGAGTTCCCCTTGCATGATCATACATTTCATGTCCTGACGCCATTTGGCATGCATCTTTCATGATACAGATACAGGTAAGCAGGTCATCAACAGGCGCTCCGTTGATACCACTTGCAGTTCCAGAGTTGCTTTGGTGAGCCTCCTTGCTTCGGAGGGTTCTAAATTTACTTTCAGTCTTGTTAGGATGTCGTGGGTCTTGTCCCGACTTCCATCATAGTTGTTAGAGGCTTTATAGACAATAGTATTTTGAGAAGTTTGTTTCATTTTCAATTGTTAATGTTCAAGACTTGAGTTACCTCTATTGGCCAGTTGAATGTTTTAAAATATTCTGAGTTAATTATTTTGAGACTTTTGAGAAACCTTTAGTTTTCAGTTCATATATTGTTGAGTGAGTCTTCCGCTGAGTATTGAGCCAGGCCAAGGGTTCTCTTAGGACCAGCAATGGTTATCGAGTGTCGGTCATGTCCAGGGTGTAAGCTCGGGCGTGACATGATGATCCCTTCAATGATTATCTCCCTCGTTCTTAGCGATCATAAGACAATTCCTTTTCTTATGATCCATTTTTCCACAACCAAAACATGCATTTGTACCGGCTAGACACTCACTTTTATGGCTTTTTCCACACCTTTGAAACTCGAATACCATTTGCTCAATAGAACCATTACCTTGGGAACGATTACCTTCACCGGACCTTGAATGTGAGAAATTACCATTATCCTTTCTTGCCCTCTTTTACTCCCTAGTTTTCTCCTTAAACTTCTCCTCTTCTATTTTTTGTGCATGAACCATCAAACGGTATACATCCATCTCCTTAACAAGTATGGCGGTTAGGCATTCTTGGACCACAAAGTTGGAATCACCCGATACTAACTTACTCATCATTGTCCTTGGATCGACAATCATAGTTTGAGCATATTTGGTCAATTGTGTGAATTTCAAAGCATACTCCTTCACAACCATATTCCCTTGACGAAGGTTAATGAACTCAAGTACCTTTGCCTCCATCATCTCAAAGGGAAAGAACCTATTAAGAAAATCAACCTTAACATTCTCCCAATTAAGAGGACCCGCATCAACCGCCCTCTCTTCCTTCCATTGTTCAAACCAAATTTGAGCAACACCTTTAAGTTGAAGTGCCAAACTCTGCCTTCTCAATCGAATTCACACCCACAATTCCCATCATCTTGTAAACCTCATCAATGAACTTTTTAGGATATTCCTCAACGTTAGACTTGAGAAATTCCAGGGGATTCATCCTAGTAAATCCTCTCACTCTAGTTGTCGTCGTACCCACATTTGGATTCATGGGAACCAGAACCTCCCTATTTTCTTAAGTCGTCATAGATTAGGGTAATGCGCTAAATACAGCTCGAAACTCATCCTTAGTCACTTGCTCGGACAAAAGGGTTGACCGGCACTTAGGGAACCTCTTGTCTCACGTTTTCATGAACATTCCTTCTCACAGGATTCCTTCGTGGAGGGATATTTTATAAAGCATAAACAGGGGTTAGGAGAGGAGGACTTTTATAGTGATAAAATCCATGGAACGACTTTAGAGTAATGATAGAAGCGTAATTTCTTAAACATCTTATAGCTTACTATTCATAAATGTGGAGCGCTTCACACTCATAAACATTATTCTACTCGACGTGGCTTATGAGACATCCTAAGACTTCTAAACCTTGTGCTCTGAATACCAAGTTTTTCATGACCCAAAGTACACCCTAGACATGACATGGCTTATAAGATCCCAAGAGGCCCTACACAAGCCACTTAGCATACATCATACAAGACAATAGAAATAAAGATTTCAAAAGATAGAATTTTAAACATCAAAGGAGTTTAGCAAAGTTTAAGTTTAAATAAGTTTCAAAAGCCATCTAATACATCATAAGGAAGGTGGTTGGGATGTAACCCACACATCACATAAAAGTCTAAAATGGAAATGACATAAAGCACTAAAGAAGTCTCATTCCTCAGAACCTGAGGACTCACCAATCTTCAAAAACTCAAAAGGATCAACTAGCCACGAGCGGAGGGAGAAGAATCCTCAAGCCCTACATTAGTGAAACAATATAGGCACAAGTATGTATTATTATATGGAATGTACTAAGTATGAGGGGAATTCAATTAAACATGAGACGTGATCATAAGGGGACATAATCGAAAACATGATATGCATGACCAAGTTGAAACAAAGTAAAATCATCTAAGAAGATTCATAAATCATTGACACGGTCAATGTATCTTTAAATTATAAAGGAAGCTTCATAAAATATTAGTAATTAACTTAGTTCAATTTTTGGGAAGTTTACCATTTATCGACATAGACCATGTGAGCTATAACATGGAATCCAGTGTCTTCCCCAAACCAAACAGGGGTGTCCTTACTTGCCAAGGTAAGGATCTGAAGTCTAAGCTAAAATGGATCCACTAGCTAATGTTTATCTAAGACCATCATCCTATGGTAGCACATAGTTTATGGGACATAGGTAATCATCGCAAGTCCACTCGGTGCTTAGCATAGATCCCACGGAATACTCATTAATCATAATCATATTACCATCCATGGAAAAGTACAATTAAGATACTAATCCAAACTAGAAACATCATTAAGTAGCTCCTTAGACCATGCCTGAAAAAACTTTTCACCATAATAATCTTTTCTTAATAGCTTTATAAGGCCCATAATCATTAACATCATACTAAAAATGCCCTACTATTAGTGGAAATAGTTTTAAAAGCGTGATCTATAATCATTGATGGCATATCCGGATACCATACTAATGAAAACCTTATTTAGGAAAATAGCCCAAAAGCATTGAGGGATAATCTAGATGTCATTCATGTCATGTGGTCAAGTTTCATAGAACATATAGATACGTTTATCTATAAGCTTATAAGTCATACTCATTGATTTCATGAAAATATGCATGATTTCATAAAATTATATTCATAGGTTCAAGCTTTTTCATAAATTTATGTAAGTTAGGGTTCATAGTCAAAATTCATAGATCAATGCATAAGTTCACATGGAATTAGTTGGAAAGCATGTAATTAAGTCCAAATCATCAAAATAATGTCATAATCAAGCAATTGAATCCCTACAAATAGAACGCATGAGGAATTGAGTGAAAACCTAATTAGTTTTGGAATTTTGTATTAGAGAATTGAAGAAACTTTGGGGATTCAATGGGTGATTGGAACCCATTGATGAACTCCCTACATACCTTGATTGAAGCCCTAAGCAATGATGAAGAAAGGAGGCTTCAACTTAAAGAACCCTAGCTTCTTCTTCCTTGATCTAGAGAGAAGATTTTTGGAGAAAAACTTGGAGAAAATTTAGGAATTTGGTCAACTTGGAGAGAATTTAGGAATTTGGTAAAGTTTAGAGAACTTAGGAGAATGAATTGAAATGGGTAGTTTTTAGGACTTAATTCACTTTTATAAATCTTGAAATAGGGTTTAATACGACGTAGTTTAGGTACCAAACACTTAGAGGAAAGACTAAAATGACCCTAACTTAAAACCTGACGTGGTACCTCCCAAGAGAGGCTTCACGGACTGTCTAAGGCTTCACGGTCCGTTAAACGCTTCATGGGCCATATACCCGGTGAAAATTTACCTACCCGACAGGGCTTCACTAAAACGGACATAACTTCTTACTCCAAACTTGAAATTAGGTAAACTTTGTGGCGTTGGAAAGAGAACTCAAAGAACTTTAAATCGATAGGTTATGGTATACCTATTTCATTATGTGCTAAGAGATATGATTGTTTAAATTTGACCCAAAACTTAAAACTAACGAAGTCCCTTTCACGGATAGCTTCACAGTCAAGTTTAAATTTCACCACTGTTGGGTGTACGGCCCGTGACACCCTATACGGACCGTACAACCTTCTGTACACATGCACTTGTACTCAACTGAAGCCTTTTCTCTTTTCCATTCTAAGTCACATGATTTCTGAGGTGTTACATCTGTCTAGTTGTTGATAGGTAATTGTATGTCAGCAATTCATAAGTAATTCAGAGTTTTAATACAAAAGTAGATTGCTCCAATTCAAGTAGTATAACATTCTTGAAGTATAATTTTTTAAAGCAATTGCTACTGAACATTGTTTTGATCGTCGTAGTTCCAAACTGAGAAGTGTTTTCATTCTTATGTCTGGTTGTTGACTGTGTGTCAGAAATTCATAAGTAATAGATTGTTCCAATCCAAGAAGTATAATTTTCTTAAGGTATAACATTTTTTATGTAATTACTACTAAACATTGTTTTGATCGTGTAACACCTCAGAATCAAGAAGTTTAGAAAAGGGGCCAATTGGGAGGTCACCAGCCCATATCTAAGCCATGGCACCCTTCATGGAGCCCTTAACTAGCCGTGAAGGGCACCACGACTCGTGGTGGTGCTCGTGGAGCCTTCCAGTGCTTGGCCAAGAGGGGCTCCCCTCCCACGAGCCCTTAGATGGCTCATGATGAGCCTCACACCCCTAGGTGGTGGTCGTTAAGGGCAGGCAGAACCCCCCCCCCCCAAGGCCAGCCCCTTCTCAGTGACCTCCAGACGGGTCGTGAAGGGGCAAACGACTCGTGAAGCTGGTCGTGAGGTAGAAAAAGGGTTCAAGGGGTCTTCCCAAGCCACTGGTCCAGGGTAACGACTGCCCAGACGGCTCGTGGACCTTGAGACGGCTCGTGAGGGCCTCCATCTGGGGGTTCACATCAATTGTAAGTCAGGGGCTGTGTCTTTTCCTAATTAATTTATCTTGATACTATGTCATTTTTCCCTTACCTAGAACCCTTATATAAGTGATTTTAACCCCAAAATCAACCCATTCAAGTCATTCTCTCAAATTTACAAAAGAAGTTCATGGTCGTTACCTTGGCAAGTAGGACAACTCTTTTCGGTGTGGGAGACACCAGATTCCATGATGATACCTCTCATAGTCTTATATATCGGTTATGGCTACTTCCCACAAGCAAGCTATGATGAACTAAAGTTACTTCAAAGAAGTATCTCATACATGTTTAAGATGATGACTATGTGCATTGACCATATTTTTATGACTCATGTTTTTTATCACCTTATCTCATGTTTTAGCTTGGTCATTACATTTCATGAAAGTATCTCTTTTAAGCATGTCTTTATATATTTTAAGCATGGTTATCATACTTGGTACATATTTTGTACTAACGCATACTCTTGCCTATATTTCTCCAAATATTGTGTCCGACAGTCAGGGTTCCTAATTTCATGGCTAGAGTTCGTAGAGGAGACTTCGAGCTTTGGTGAGTCCTCATGCTTTGAGTACCAGACATTTATTGTTTTCAATCTTTCCTTACTTTCAGTTTTGGAACATGATGTACGGGCTTCATCGTGATTCATTTTTATGTACTAGCTGGTTTGATATGATGTTTAAATTTCCGCTATGCTTTATAAAAACTTTGATATATTGAAGTGTATTTTAATCTCTTTCATTTTATTATCTTGTATGATGAAAGCTAAGTGGCTTTATGGGGCATCTTGGGGTCTTATACGCCATGTTATGCCCAGGGGCTACCTTGGGTCGTGACAAACTTGGTAATTAGAGCACAAGGTTTAGAAAGGTCTTAGGATATCTCATAAGCCACGTCGAGTAGAGTCTTGTTCATGAGTGTGAAGCGCGCCACATTTATGAATGAGAGGCTACAAGATGTTTAGGAAACTCTACTTCTTTCATTACTCTAAAGTCGTGTGATAGAGTTCAACTCTATAAAGTCTCTCTCCTAATCCTTATCCAATACTCTACAAGATATGGATACTCAAAGAGCTTATGCTAGAAGGAATGTGAGAGAGAATGCGGAACAAGAAGCTCCTCATCAAGCTCCTCAAGTTTCGGTCGACCCTTTGGCCGAGCAAGTGACTAATGCGGAGCTTAGGGCTACTTTTCAAGTGACGGCCCAAGCCAATAGAGAGGTTGTGGTTCCCGTGAACCCAAATGTGGGTACGGCGGCATCTAGAGTAAGGGACTTCACTAGAATGAATCCTCTGGAGTTTTATGGTTCTAAGATTGAGGAAGATCCTCAAGAGTTCATTGATGAAGTTTATAAGGTGTTGATGATTATGGGGCTGGCGCCTGTGGAAAAGGCGGAATTGGTCGCTTATTAACTTAAGGTTGTTGCTCAAATTTGGTTCAACCAATTGAAAGAGGGGAGACTGGAGATGTGGGTCCTCTCGATTGGGAAAAGTTTAAGGTTGCTTTCCTTGATAGGTTTTTTCCCCTTGAGATGAGGGAGGAAAAGGTGCTTAAATTCATTAATCTTCGTCAAGGGAGCATGAGTGTGAAAGAATACGCTTTAAAGTTCACACAATTATCTCGATATGCTCCTACAATGATTGCCGACCCATAGGGCAAGGATGAGCAAGTTCATTTCAGGTATGTCCGAAATGGTGCTTAAGGAATGTCATACCACCATGCTTGTTAATGATATGGATATGGTGGTTAAGGAATGTCATACCTCCATGCTTGTTAATGATATGGATATCTCTCGTCTCATGGTTCATTCTTAACAAATCGAAGAGGAGAAACTTAAGGAACAGTCTAGGGCGACAAAGAGGGCTAAAACTGGTAATGGTAATTTCTCACATTCAAGGTTCGATGGGCATGGTCGTTCTAAGTTTCGACAAAGGTTTCCCGATAAAGATTCCTTCAATGCTCCTTCTAAATTCAACAAAGATAGGGTGTCTAACCCTAAGCCTCAAGGGGGAAATGGTAGTGGGTCTTTATTGCCACCTTATGCTAAGTGTGGAAGGAAGCATGAGGGTAAATTTCTAGCCGGTTCCAATGCTTGCTTTGGTTGTGGTAAGATGGACCACAAGATAAGGGATTGCCCTTCAGTTGCCAAGAATGAGGGAGATAGTCGTAGATGAGCTCAACCTAATACTTCATCTGGTCCTAGTGGTTTGGGTTCTAATGCTCCCAAGCAAAACAGATTTTATGCACTTTAGACTCGTCATGATTAGGAGGGTTCTCCTGACGTGGTTACTGGTATGTTGAAAGTCTTTCAACTTGATGTTTATGCTTTACTTGATCCCGGTGCTACCTTATCTTTTGTGACGCCATATGTGGCTTTGAGGTTTGATGTTCTTCCGAATGTGTTGTTAGAACCTTTTCCTGTCTCTACTCTAGTTGTTGATTCTATTGTGGCTAAGAGGGTCTATAGAAAGTGTCCCGTCTCCTTGTCCCATAGAGTTACTCTTGTTGATTTGGTAGAGCTTGATATGATGGATTTTGTTATTATCCATGGTATGGACTGGCTGCACTCATGTTACGCTTCTATTGATTGTAGAACTCGTGTATTCAAGTTTCAGTTTCCAAATGAGCCTGTCTTAGAGTGGAAAGAGGGGAATTTTATGCCTAAGGGTCAGTTTGTCTCTTGTCTTAGAGCTAGAAAGTTGATTGCTAAGGGTTGTGTATACCATATAGTTAGGGTGAGGGATGTAGATTCTAAAACCCCGACTCTTGAGTCGGTCCCCGTTGTGAATGAATTTTCGAAAGTGTTCCCAGATGATTTAATCGGTATTACTCCCGAAAGGGAAATAGACTTTGGTATTGACCTTCTCCCAGATACGGAACCTATATATATTCCTCCTTACCAAATGGCTCTTGCTGAACTAAAGCAGTTGAAAGAGCAAATAAAAGATTTGTTGGATAAGGGTTTCATCCCACCGAGTATCTCTCAATAGGGTGCCCCAGTTTTGTTTGTTAGAAAGAAAAATGGTTCACTCCATATGTGTATCGACTACCGATAATTAAATAAGGTTACCGTTAAGAATAAGTATCCTCTCCCAAGGATAGATGACTTGTTGAAAAAATTCAAGGGGAAAGTTACTTTTCCAAGATTGACCTTCGGTCGGGTTATCACCAATTAAGGGTGAAGGAAAATGACATTCCAACGACGGCCTTTCAAACTCGGTATGATCATTATGAGTTTTTAGTGATGTCTTTTTGTTTGACTAACGCTCCGGCGGATTTTATGGATTTGATGAATAGGGTGTTTAGACAATACCTTGACATGTTTGTGATTGTGTTCATTGATGATATATTGATCTATTCGAGAAGTGAGGACGATCACATTAACCATTTGAGGATTGTGTTGCAAATTCTCAAGGACCAACAACTCTTTGCAAAGTTTAGAAAATGTGAATTTTGACTAAGGTCTGTAGCTTTTCTTGGTCATATTGTTTCAATTAAAGGTATCGAGGTAGATCCTAAGAATACGAATGCGGTTAAGAGTTGGCCTAGACCTCTATCCCGTTCGGATATTAGAAGTTTCTTTGGTTTGGCTGGTTATTATAGAAGGTTTGTTGAGGGGTTTTCATCTATTTCTTCTCCATTGACAGCATTGACCCAAAAGAAGGCTAAGTTCATATGGTCTGAAGCAAGTGAAAAGAGCTTTCAGGAATTGAAGGATAGACTTACTTCTACTCCGGTGTTGACTTTAACAGAAGGGACTGATGGTTTTGTGGTTTATTATGATGCCTTAAGAATTGGAATAGGATGTGTGCTTATGCAAAATGGGAAGGTGATTGCCTATGCTTCAAAGCAACTTAAGACTCATGAGAAGAATTATCCTACCCATGACCTTGAACTAGCAGCAGTTGTTTTTGCCTTGAAAATTTGGAGGCACTATTTTTATGGCATTTACGTAGATGTTTTTACCGACCACAAGAGTTTGCAATATGTGTTTAATTGGAAGGATCTAAATCTTCGCCAAAGGAGATGGCTTGAGTTATTGAAGGATTATGATATGAGCGCTCTCTATCACCCCGGAAAGGCGAATGTGGTGGCAGATGCTCTTAGTCGATTATCTATGGGTAGTGTTGCCCATATTGAGGATGATAAGAAGGAGCTAGTTTGAGATGTTCATAGATTGGCCTGGTTGGGTGTTCAGTTAGTAGACTCTACTCAAGGTGGGGTTATGGTTCACAATGGGTCAGAATCGTCTTTTGTGGCAGATGTTAAAGACAAGCAAGGTCTTGATCCGATGTTGGTTGAATTAAAGGAAGCGGTGCTTAAAAAGTCCGTAGAGGCTTTCTTCCAAGGGGGAGATGGGGTGCTTAAATAGCAAGGTCGTTTGTGTGTTCCTAATGTTAATGACTTGAGGGAGAAGATCTTGTCAGAAACCCATAGTTCTCGATATTCCATTCAACCGGGAGCCACCAAGATGTACAGTGATTTGTGGGATGTCTATTGGTGGAATGGAATGAAGAAGGATATTGCGGAATTTGTGGCTAAGTGTCCTAATTGTCAACAAGTGAAAGTTGATCATTACAAACCAGGAGTTTTATCCCAAGACGTTAGCATTCCTACTTGGAAGTGGGAAGATTTGAATATGGACTTTGTTGTTGGTTTGCCTCGCACCCGATGACAGCATGACTCGATTTGGGTTGTTGTAGATCGGATGACGAAATTGGCTCATTTCATTCCCGTCAAGGTTTCTTATTCGGCGGAGGATTATACTAAGTTGTACTTGAGATAAATGGTAAAGTTGCATGGAGTGCCTTTATCCATTATCTCCGATCGTGGTACTCAATTCACTTTCCAGTTTTGGAAATCATTTTAAAAGGGTCTTGGTACTCATGATAAGCTTAGTACGGCCTTTCATCCACAAATAGATGGGCAAGCCGGGCGTACTATCCAAACTTTAGAAGATATGTTAAGAGCTTGTGTAATTGATTTCAAAGGTAATTGGGATGATCACTTGTCTTTGATTGAGTTTGCATATAACAATAGTTCTCACTCAAGTATTGGTATGGCTCCATTTGAGGCATTGTATGGTAGGAGGTGTAGATCTCCTATAGGTTGGTTTGAAGTGGGTGAAGTCTCTTTGATAGGACCTGATTTGGTACATGATGCTATGAAAAAAGTTAGACTTATTAGAGAAAGGTTGAAAACGGCTCAAAGTCGACAGAAGTCCTATGCCGATGTTCGAAGAAGAGATCTTGAGTTTGATGTGAATGATTGGTTTTACTTGAAAATTTCACACATGAAGGGTGTAATGAGGTTTAGTAAGAAAGGGATATGTAGGCCCATATCAGATTTTGAGACGTATTGGTAGGGTTGCTTATGACCTAAAATTGCCTAATGATTTAGCATCGGTGCATCCAGTTTTCCATGTCTCCTTGTTGAATAAATGTGTTGGTGATCTGACAACTATAGTCCCCTTAGAATATTTGGGAGTTAAGGAGAATCTTTCTTATGAGGAAGTCCTAGTTGAGATTTTAGACCGGCAAGTCAAGAAGTGAGAAATAAAGAAGTTGCTTCCGTGAAAGTTTTATGGAGGAATCAATTAGTTGAGGGTGCTACTTGGGAGGCCGAGGCCGATATGATGTCCCGTTATCCTCACCTATTTCCTTCTACCCCAACTCTAGCTTGAGGTATTGAGTTCCTCATGGTTTACTCTTTGGTGTCATGTGTCTTAGATATTCCGATGATTTCCTCATTTATGCATGATCATGAAAAAACTTAAGTTTTGAAAAAAAAAATTAGTCAACTTGATTGATTTCTACATGTTAATGTGCATTTGAGTATTAGTGGCATATAGACTTCATGATATGATGTTTTGAACATGCTTTAGCTTGGAGTTGGTATTTCCTCCTCGGATATGTGCATTTATGTAATTGCATGCATGTTGGGCAGCTAGATTTGAGTTCTTCTCTTTTATGTGATGTCTAGAACCCCATTCGAGGATGAATGTTCTCAAGGGGTATATAATGTAAAACCTCGGAATCAAGAAGTCTAGAAAAGGGGCTAAGTGGGAGGTCACCAGCCCATAACTGAGCCATGACACCCTTCATAGAGCCATTAACGGGCCGTGAAGGGCACCACGACTCGTGGTGGTGCTCGTGGAGCCTTCCAGTGCTTGTCCAAGAGGGGCTCCCCTCCCATGAGCCATTAGATGGCTCTTGGTGAGCCTCACACCCCATGGTGGTGGTCGTTGAGGGGAGGCAGAACCCACCCCAAGGCCAGCCCCTTCTCACTGACCTCCAGACGGGTCGTGAAGGGGAAAACGACTCATGAAGCTGGTCGTGAGGTGGTACAAGGGTTCAAGGGGCCTTCCCAAGCCACTGGTCTAGGGTCACGACTGCCCAGACGGCTCGTGGACCCTGAGACGGCTCGTGAGGGCCTCCATCTGAGGGTTCACGTTAGCTGTAAGTCAGGGGAAGTTGGGTCTTTTCTTAATTATTATATCTTGATACTATGCCATTTTTCCCTTACCTAGAACCCCTATATAAGTGATTTTAACCCTAAAATCAACCCATTCAAGTCATTCTCTCAAATTTACAAAAGAAGAACAAGTCTTCCTCTCAAATATTTCTCTCTCTAGAAAGCTAGAAGAATAAGGGTTCAATCTAGGGTTCCAAGTCAAGTCTCTAATTCCTCCATTGAAGTTAAGCAATTGGCATTGAGGTATGATAGTTTTCATCCATGGAGACCTTTCATCCATGGAGTTCCCAAATTCTCCAATTTACAAAGATAGATTTCCCCAATTGAGTTAGGATTTTCTTCCGTGTCATGGGTTCCTTTAATTATTGATGTATTTGATTGTTTAATGATCTATCAAGCATAAATTGATGAAATTACATGATTTATGATGAATTCCCATGAACCCATGTCCAACCCATATTTTCTAGATATTGATGATTGAAAGTTGGTTTTGAACCGTGAAAGGTGAATTATGGAATTATGCATGTTCTTATGAAATTGATGTAAATGTTTAAAGGATGCATTGAGAGTGAAGTATCAATGATATTGCTATTGTTGTGTTGTTGAAAGGATTTCTCATATACACATGAAAGTATGATTTGTAAAAGGTTTCCTCACATAATAAGGGTTCTTAGGGTTGAAAGGTTTTCTCACCTAAAATGAACCAATGATAATGAGCTATTCTAATGATGAGGCAAGAGGTGATTACCCATTCTCTCAAATTAAAATACAAGAGGTGATTACCCATGTCATATGATGTAAGGACAATAGGCGATTACCCATGTTCCTTTAAGAGCTAGGATGAATATGAATAAGAACTATTCTGTTGGAGCTAATCTTAGTACTGAGTGGACAAGTGGCGATTACCCATATCCCATAAACTATGTGCCAACATAGGATTGTCTAGATAGACATTAGCTAGTGGATCCACATAAGCTAGAAGTTCATGGTCCATACCTTGGCAAGTAGGACAACTCTTTTCAGTGTGGGAGACACCGGATTCCATGATGAACTCTCATGGTCTTATATGTCGGTTAAGGCTACTTCCCACGAGCAAGATATGATGAACTAAAGTTACTTCAAGGAAGTATCTCATACATGTTTAAGATGATGACTATGTGCATTGACCATATTTTTATGACTCATGTTTTCTATCACCTTATCTCATGTTTTAGCTTGGTCATTACATATCATGAAAGTATCTCTTTTAAGCATGTCTTTATATGTTTTATGCATGGATATGATACTTGGTACATATTTTATACTAAGGCATATTCTTTCCTACATTTTCCAAATGTAGGGTCCGACAATCAGGGTTCCCAGTTTCGTGGCTAGAGTTCGTAGAAGAGATTTTGAGCTTTGGTGAGTCTTCATGCTTCGAGGACCAGACATTTATCGTTTTCAGTCTTCCCTTACTTTCATTTTCGGAAAATGATGTACGAGCTTCACCCAAATTCATTCTTATGTACTAGATGGCTTGAGACGATGGTTAAATTTCCGTTATGCTTTATAAAAACATTGATATATTGAACTGTCGTTTAATCTCTTTCATTCTATTATCTTGTATGATGAAAGCTAAGTGGCTTGTATGGGGCCTCTCGGGGTCTTTTACGCCATGTTACCCCTAGGGGCTACCTTGGATCATGACAGATCATCGTAGTTCCAAATTGACAAATGTTTCTATTCTTTTGTCTAGTTGTTGAGTGTGTGTTAGCAATTCATAAGTAACTGATTGTCGTATCCAAGAAAAGATTCCTCCAATCCAAGAAGTATAACTTTGTTGAATTGGACTCTTCTATTAAAAAAAGTTTATTAGAAAAAACTTTCTATTTTCGTTACCCTCAATCCTCTCTTTTTTCGTTACCCCCAATTCTCTTTTTTTTTCATTACCCCCAATTCTCTTTTCTATGGTTGATGTTATCGATGTACAAAACTTTTCAGCTTTCTATTGAAGAATGTAGTGATTTGCGTCTATGTTGGACCAGTAATGCTGATTTTTTTCTTTTTTGCTTTTATGATATCTTTCAGTTGATCAAAACGTCATTTATGTTTTTTAGGTCAATGGGTGCTAGAAGTGTTTGAAAATCTATAATTTTGTTATGATTCTGGGGAGTTCTTCAGAATTTTGTGTTAAGAGGACTTGTTTTTCTGTTGTGTTTTGTTAATGGTTATTTTATTCTTCGGGCTAATCATCAAGCTTTGGTTTTCTTTATTTGTTAATGTATATATTTTTCTGCTATTTTTTCTAAAAGGGAAAAAATTACACTAACAATTGCCATATCTGCATTTTAGTTTTGATCATCTGAACTAAACATGGGAAGTTTCTTGATTATAGTGAAGTGGGTCTCTGGTAATTCAATTTCAAGAAACTCATCTGCTACAAATTGCGACGAAGAGGGGCAAGAAGATTTTCAACAAAGAAGAACTTGCAGAAGATTGGTGCTTTGAATGTAAAGATGGAGGAGAGCTCATGATTTGTGACTATGGGCAAGTCCTTTTGCTAAAAAATCAATTTTGTTTTTGGTATATTTGATGAAATAAACTAGAAACATGGTCATCATTTGGAAACATTTTTAAGATGACCATGTTTCTAGTTAATTTCATCAAATATACCAAAAATAAAATTGATTTTTTTAGCAAAAGGACTTGTCCATAGTCACAAATCATGAGCTCTCCTCCATCTTTACATTCAAAGCACCAATCTTCTGCAAGTTCTTCTATGTTGAAAATCGTATTGCCCCTCTTCGTCGCAATTTGTAGCAGATGAGTTTCTTGAAATTGAATTACCAGAGACCCACTTCACTATAATCAAGAAAATTCTCATGTTTAGTTTAGAAGATCAAAACTAAAATGCAGATATGGCAATTGTTAGTGTAATTTTTTCCCTTTTAGAAAAAATAGCAGAAAAAATATATACATTAACAAACAAAGAAAATCAAAGCTTGATGATTAGCCCGGAGAATGAAATACCCATTAACAAAACACAACAGAAAAGTAGGTTCTCTTAACACAAAATTCTAAAGAAATACCAAGAATCATAACAAAATTATAGATTTTCAAACACTTCTAGCACCCATTGACCTAAAAACATGAATTTCATTTTGATCAACCGAAAAATGTCATAAAAATCAAAATAAGAAAAAAAAATCAGCATTACTGGTCCAACATAGATGGAAATCGCTACCTTCTTCAATATAAAGCTGAAAAATTTTGTTCGGCGATAACATCAACCATAGAAGAGAGAATTGGGGGTAATGAAAAAAAAAAGAGAATTGGGGGTAACAAAAAAAGAGAGGATTGAGGGTAACGAAAATAGAAAGATTTTTCTAATAAGGTTTTTTAATGGAAGAGTTCAATTCAATAAAGTTATACTTCTTGGATTGGAGGAATCTTTTCTTGGATACAACAATCAGTTACTTAAGAATTGATGACACACACTCAACAACTAGACAGAAGAATGGAAATATTTATCAATTTGGAACTACGACGATCAAAACATTGTTTAGTAGTAATTACTTAAAAAATGTTATACTTCAAGAAAATTATACTTCTTGGTTTGGAACAACCTATTACTTATGAATTGTTGACACATAGTCAACAACTAGATAGAAGAATGGAAACCCTTGTCACTATGAAGATCAAAACAATTTCCAGTAGCAATGGCTTAAGAAAAATTATACTTCAAGAAAGTTATACTACTTGGATTGGAGTAATCTACTATTGTATTACAACACTCAATTACCTATAAACAACTAGACAGATGTAACACCTCGCAAATCATGGAACTTGGAATGGAAAAGGAGAAAAGGCTTCAATTTAGTACAAGTGCATGCGTACAAAAGGTTGTACAGTCCGAAGAGGGTGTCACGGGCCGTACAACCAATAGTGGTGAAAGTTAAACTTGAAGTTTTGTTACGAAGGGTTTCACAGGACGTTTAGAGTTGCACGAGTCGTGGACCAGGTCGTGAAGCTTTGCACGGACCGTGAAGCTGTTCGTGAAAGGGACTTCGTCAGTTTTAAGTTTTGGGTCAACTTCAAATAATCATATATCACAGCACATAATGATGTAGGTGGTATGTTGCCTATCAAATTAAAGGTCTTTGAGTCCTCTTTCCAACGCCACCAAGTTTGTCTTATTTTGAATTTGGAGTAAGAAGTTATGTCTATTTTAGTGAATCCCTATCGGGCAGCTGAAATTTCACCGGCTATACGGCCCGTGAAGTGTTCACGGACCGTGAAGCCTTTGACGGTCCGTGAAGCCTCTCTCATGAGGCACCATGTCAGTTTTTAAGTTAGGGTCATTTTAGTATTTCCTTAAAGTGTTTGGTACCTAAAATACGTCGTTTTAAACCCTATTTTAAGATCTATAAAAGTGAATTAATTCTTAAAAACTACCAATCTCAATTCATTCTCCTAAATTCTCTAAACTTGACCAAATTTCTAAATTCTCTTCAAGGTTCTCTCTAAAAATCTTCTCTCTAGATCAGGGAAGAAGAAGAAGCTAGGGTTCCTCAAGTTCAAGTCTTCTTTCTTCATCATTGCTTAGGGCTTCAATCAAGGTATGTAGGGAGTTCATCAACGGGTTCCAATCACCCATTGAGTACCCAAAATTTCTTCAATTCTCCAATTTAATTTCCCAAAATTAATTAGGTTTTCTCTCAATTTCTCATGGGTTCTATTTGTATGGATTAAATTACTTGATTATGACATTAGTTTGATGACTTGGACTTAATTACATTCTTTTCAACTAATTCCATGTGAGCTCATGCATTGGTCTATGAATTTTGACTATAAACCCTAACTTACATAAATTTATGAAGAAGCTTGAACCTATGAATATAATTTTAGGAAATCATGCATATTTTCATGAAATCAATGTGTATGACTTATGTAAGCTTATATATGAAGGTATCTATATGTTCTATAAAGCTTGGCCACATGACATGAATGACATCTAGATTTGCCCTTAATGTTTTTGGGCTATTTTCCTAAATTAGGTCTTAATTAGTATGGTAACTGGATATGTCATCAATGATTATAGATCACGCTTTAAAAACTATTTCCACTAGTAGTAGGGTACTTTTAGTATGAATTTAATGATTATGGGCCTTGCAAAGCTGTTCTGAAAAGATCATGGATGGCGAAAGGTTTTCTCACGCATGGTCTAAGGAGCTACTCTGTGATGTTTCTAGTTTGGATTAGTATCTTAATTGTACTTTTCCATGGATGATAATATTAATATGATTAATGACTATTCCGTAGATTTATGTTTAGCACCAAGTGGACTAGCGGCGATTACCCATATCCCATAAACTATGTGCCACCATAGGATGATGGTCTTAGATAGACATTAGCCAGTGGATTCACTTTAGCTCAGACTTCATATCTGTACCTTGACAAGTGAGGACACCCCTTTTCGGTGTGGGGCAGACACTGAATTCCATGTTATAGCTCACATGGTATATGTCGGTTAATGGTAAACTTCCCAAAAAATAAACTAAGTTAATTACTAATATTTTAAGAAGCTTCCTTTATAATTAAAAGATACATTGACCGTGTCAATGATTTATGAATCTTTTTAAATGATTTTACTATGTTTAAAATTGGTCATGCATATCATGTTTTGGATTATGTCCCCTTATGATCACGTCTCATGTTTTATTGCATTCCCCTCATACTTAGTACATTCCATATAATAATAAATACTTGTGCCTAAATTGTTTCACTAATGTAGGGCTTGACGATTCTTCTCCCTCCGCTCGTGGCTAATTGATCCGTTTGAGTTTTGGAAGATTGGTGAGTCCTCATATTCCGAGGACCGAGACTTTTTTATTGCTTTATGTCTTTTCTGTTTCATAATTGTATATGATGTATGGGTTACGTCCCAATTACTTTCCTTATGATGTATTAGATCACTTTTGAAACTTATTTAGACTTCCACTTTGCTAAACTCCTTTGATGTTTAAAATGTTATCTTTTCTAATCTTTATTTCTATTGTCTTGTATGATGTATGCTAAGTGGCTTGTGTAGGGCCTCTCGGGGTCTAATACGCCATATCACGTCTAGGGTGTACTTTGGATCATGACAAACTTGGTATTTAGAGTACAAGGTTTAGAAAAGTCTTAGGATGTCTCATAAGCCACGTCGAGTAGAGTCGTGTTAATGAGTTTGAAGAGCGCCATATTTATGAATAGGTAGCTATAAGATATCTAAGAAATTCCACTTCTTTCATTACTCTAAAGTTGTGCCATAGATTTTATCTCCATAAAAGTCCTCTTCTCCTAACCCATGTTTATGCTTTACATAATATGCCTCCACGAAGGAATCATGTGAGCAGGAATGTTCACGAAAATGTGAGACAAGAGGTTCCCCAAGTGCCGATCGACCCTTTGGCCGTGCAAGTGTCTAATGATGAGTTTCGAGCCATATTTCACGCATTAGCCTATGATATGACGGCTCAAGAAAATAGGGAGGTTGTGTCTCCCGTGAACCCAAATATGGGTACGATGGCAACTAGAGTCAGGGGCTTTACTAGGATGAATCCTCCGAAATTTCTTCAGTCTAAAGTTGAGGAAGATCCTCAAGAGTTCATTGATGAGGTTTACAAGATAATCAGGAATTATGGGTATGACTTCGGTTAAGAAGGCAGAGTTGGTCGCTTAGCAACTTAAGGGTGTTGCTCAAATTTGGTTTGAACAATGGAAGGAAGAGAGGGCGGTTGATGTGGGTCCTCTTGATTGGGAGAAATTTAAGGTTGTTTTTCTTAATATGTTCTGTAACACCTCAGATCCAAGGAGATGAGACCTACGGCCGTGGTCCACTGTCCTTCGATGGACCCATGGTCCATATGTGGGGTCCCGCCGTTGGGTTCAAGATTAGGGGTCTCTGATCCCACCCACGGCCAACCAGTATGGTCCGTGGTTGGACCTACGGACCATAGGTATGGCCGTTGGTGAGGTTCGGCAGTTATTTGGAAATAAAGGATGTTGGATCAACTTCAAATGGTCATATATTTTAGCACAAAATGAATTAGGTAGCCCATGACCTATCAGATTAAAGATAATTGAATCCGTTTTCCAACGCCACCGAGTTTTCTAAAATCCAAGCTCGGAATAAAAAGTTATGCTCGTTTCAGTAGAGCCCTGTTGGGCAGGGCCACAACCACGACCGAATTGACGGGCAGTGGTTCAAACGACGGCCCGTCAGTCCCCTCGTGAGTGGAACTTTGTCAGCCTTAAGTCAGGGTTGTTTTAATCTTTTTCCCTGTGCGTTAGGCACTTAAACTACGTCGTTTGATGCCTAAACTACGTAGTTTTACTTAGTCTAAGCCTAATAACCTAGTCATACATACCCAGAATCCTCATTCTCCAAAAAATCACCCAACTTAGAGCAAAAAAAAGAGGAAAAGTCACCAGTTTCTTCCAAGAACAAGCAGAGGTGTTCTTCACCAGGTATGTGAGATTTCACTAGTGGGTTCCCTTCACCCATTCCTTGCATAGAACTCAGAACTCTTGCTTGTGTAAATTTATCCTAGTTCATGAATTACACTTGCTAGGCCAGTCAGATAGAAATTCATGATTCAGATTTCGAATGTTATATTCACAGTATATAAATGTTGCATTCTCAGTTAGCATGTCAGTTTTGAGCTATTCAATATTTAGTGCATTTTAGCTTCATGAATATTCAGTTGGGAGTAGACTTAGCACCGAGTTGGACTAGGGTTCAGCATACCTCAAAGTCCCAGAACTACGTGCCCGCGTAGGTTTATAAGTCCTCTCTATTGGGCATCAGTTTTAGTAATCACGCCACAATCATGCCTCTATACCCTTGGCAAGGTATATTGGGTCCTCTAGATGGGGCGTATACATCGGAATCCACGTTTAGCTCACGTGGTTTATGTCGGTTAATAGTATCTCCCACAGTGAGACCCTTAGTGCATTGACCAGGTTTTCAGCATTTACATCAGTATACAGTTCAGCATGTTACCTTCATGATTAGTATTTGGTCATTGCATGCAGTTTAGTTTTCAGTTATACTTCAGTACATATCTATATCCTTGTTTAGATTATATCATTGCTCAGTTATACATTGTTCAGCTTATATACTTTGTTCAGCTTAGCATATCTATATCTTGTATGTTCAGTGCATTCCAAGTACTGACGCATACTTTGTGCTACATCGTTTCATGATGTAGGTTCAGGCACTCAGCATCCAGATCACACTTAGATTGATTCTCGATTCGACTTCAGCAGCTTTAGTGGTGAGTCCTCATACTTCGAGGACAATAGACATTCTTTCTATTTTATTCTTTATTTCCAGTTTTCAGTTTTGTTAGGGTTAGTTGGGGGGGCATGTCCTAGCAACTCAATTCAGTAGAGGCTTTTCAGACATAGTAGTAGATTCAGCTCGAGTTGTTAAGTGTTGTTTCAGTCATCACTAAACTCTTATTATTATATCATATATATTCAGACTAGTTGGGTTTTTCCCCAGTTCAGATATCTACTATTTTTAGCTTTTGCATAGTACATGTCATACTTAGTCATTTTTAGTATGCTTTATATATGCCAGACTCAGGGTTAGCTTGGGGTCACTCGTGATCCTAGGTCCCGTGTTACGTCTAGGGGGTAGCCTCAGGGCGTGACATGTTCATTCCCCTTGAGATGAGGGAGGCAAAGGTACTTGAGTTTATTAACCTTCGTCAAGGAAATATGAGTGTGAAGGAGTATGCTTTGAAATTCATGTAATTGTCCAAATATACTCAAACTATGGTTGCCGATCCAAGGGCAAGGATGAGTAAGTTTGTGTTCTGTTCTTCCGACTTAGTGGTCAAAGAATGCCTAACCGACATTCTTGTTAAGGAGATGGATGTATCCCGTTTGATAGTTCATGCACAAAAAATAGAAGAAGAGAAGCTTAAGGAGAAAACTAGGGAGTCAAAGAGGGAAAGAAAGGATAATGGTAATTTCTCGCATACAAGGTCCAGTGGAGGTAATCGTTCCCAATGTAATGGTTCTAGTGAGAAAATGGTACCCGAGTTTCAAAGGTGTGGAAAAATTCATAGAAGTGAGTGTCTAGCCGATACAAATACATGTTTTGGTTGTGGAAACACGGATCATAAGATAAGGGATTATCCTTCGATGGCTAAGAATGAGGGAAATAATCGCTGATGGGCTAATTTTTTAAATAAACTAGCCAATTTTTTAACTAATAATGTTATTCATTTTGCAGGTATAGATACACAGAGATATTTCCGCATACAGGAGTTACCACAACAAGCACAGGCCATCATTCAATTGGAAAAGAATCAAATCCCTAATTTGAGAATAAAAAAGATGCAAAATAGGGGCTTTACCATAGATGCACAGATTACAAGTTGACGCAGGGCTACGACAGGAACAATTACAAGGGAATGATATCGAGACAAGGATACTACACTGCAACAAGAAAGAAATAAAGTCACCATCAAATCTTAGTAAAGTATTGTGTATTTTCAATTCTGCTATGAGATCAATATTAGGATGCTTACCTCTCTAGATCTGAAATCATACACGGTGGTATTAGCTTCGACGGATCTCATCCCGTGTAAGGTCGATGATTTACGAAGAATAATGCTCTAATATTGGTATGAACTGGATCATTTTTCGGAGTTTGCAGTTGAAACAATTAGGAACTTAGATGGAGAACGAAGATCTGAACCTGACAGACACATCTTTTTCCTTTTGGGAGAAAGCTGAAGTGGGTTTGGGGAATGGAAGAACAAGAACATCTTCTTTACCACCAAAAATGAAATGGAAGTCCAATCAATTCCTTACAAAGAGTGATTTGTGTGTGGCCGCCTCCATCATGCAGCTTGATTTCCAACTAAGATGTTCACTCATCAAGTTGAAGAAGTCTTCTTGGTTGCTGAATCATGGCGTCAGTGAGAGCCTTCTGATGTATAAGTGATTACACTCCGAACTTGGGTGCATTGATGATTTTAGCTGGTCTGTTGGAGTCGATGCTAGTGAAGGCGGACATTAAGCCGACATTCCATCGGAGAAGATGAAGCCTCATCTGGTGTGATTTTGAGGAATGTCGGACAGACCAATTTTGGGAATTTTGAGAATCATTTTCCAAATTGGTTACTTACTGCTTCTTTAATTTTATTTTTTTTATTTTTTTGTTGTTTCTTTCCTGTGGGCCACTTTTGGGTCTTAGACCATATATTATCTCTTTGTTTTTATTTAATAATAAGACATATGTTTGAATTAAAAAAAAAAAAAAAGTAATGACATGATTATAAATTTTATTTACATATGAAATAAATGGTTAGTAGATATAAATGTGGGTTGTTTTAACAAAATATAAACTTGTGGGTCAATTTTTGTATTTAAAAAATCTCAAATCATGATATGGAATCCTCATATTATGATATTTGGAGAATATGAGATTCCATCTCATGATATGAAATCATGAGATGGAATCAGCGTGAAATCGCATGTCCAAACGTTGATTCCATTTCACAATTTCATATAGTGATATGGTATCGCATGGCCAAACATCATCTTCACTTTTACAAGAAAAGAACTTTAAGTTATTTTTATTATATGTTCAAATTAAGCTTGACGATATTATTTATAATCGCAGGAAGCGCGGATAGATTACCTAGTATATCTAAAGACAAAAACCCATATCATCTTCATATTAAATATGTAATTTTGTAACCTTTTTTTTATTTTAGACACAAAATCAAGGTAGACTCTATTCATACTTTATTTTTACTAGTCCTGGACACGTGCGTTGCACGTGTGTCCTATGCTAAATTGTGTGGAGTTGTTATAACGATATATATATACTTGAACATGTATGTTGCCCATGTATCCCATACTTAATTAGTACAAGAACTTTGAAAATATTATAATTAGTGTATGATAAGTTGCACAAAATTGAAGAGAAATATACAAGCTCAAACCAATAACTTCAATTATGCAATTCCTATAATATATCAAGTATTCAATTTGATAAAAATTTATTTTGTTTAATATGTCATAACTCATAATTTAAATGTCAAATGTGATTTCAAAATATTTCTTGTCTTAAGTTTTTCATCTTCTTTTTAAGAAATTGTAGTCTCCACCTTTTCATATTTGCATACGTATTAAGAAGTTGTTGTCGAATGAAAGTAGTGTTTTGCAAAAGTTATATAGAAATTTGATCAATCTATGTCTTCCTTAAGATGGCTAGTAGATGTCATTGTGCGATAACTTGCATAGTAATTGAAGAGAAAATATACAAGCTCAAACCAATGAATGGTGAGCCTATTCAATCAAGATTATTATTGGTAGAAGGTACATCATGTTGAAATATTGCTATCAAATGAATTTCAAAAGTAATATTCGAACAATTTTAATTATGTATTTTTTTAATATATCAAGTATTCAACTTGATAAAAAAAAAATTAATATGTCACAACACATAATTTAAGTGTCGCTTATTGGTTCAAAATATTTCATGTTCTAAAAATTTTGCTTTCTTTCTAAGAAATTGTAGCCTCCACCTTATTACAATCACATATAGGTCGAGAAGTTGTTATCGAATGTGAATTGTGTTTTTTGTAAAAATTGCACATAAATTCTATCAACACATACCTTTCTTATGATAATTAGTGGATCATTGTCAATTTTTTGGTGTACACCTACAAAAAAATAGTTATTATTTGTGATAAAAATAATAATTGCTCAAATATCTAATTGATGTATATAAATCATAATTATTATAGGTACGTGTACCCTTTGCCTAATTCAAAATTATTAGTTCTATCATCTGTGAAATTCACAAAAGGATATTAGTTAACTTATGTAATTGATTCCTAACCAAAATTTACACAAACAAGAATATACAGTTTCATGATACTCCGAGATGTTATAACTTAAAAAAAAGTAATCTTACCTAATTTGATATTAAAATGAAAAATTTCTATGTCGCAAGAGGTGAAATAACTATGATACAAACGTTTGCATACCCAAGTAAGATGAACCTTCAACTAATCAGAAAACATATATGAATAAATCAAATTAAAGACAATAACTTATAATGTGAATAGAAAAAATAGAGCACATAAGCAGAAGTAGAAAAGAGAGACACAAACACAAAATGATTATGAAAAAATATCGCCTACACAAAGTAGGATTGATAATCTAATAATTTGATGAATTGAAATAGTTGTCTTGTGATTTATCACTATAGATACATAATATATAGCATTTAGTAAATGAATATATTGTATTGAATTGATCAAAACAATTTACTCCACATTGAATATACCAAGTAACTTTTTCAATTCTCCATATGTTTATTACAACCAAGAGATGTTTTACTTTTTGTATTAGAAATCGAAAGATAAAGCATTTACAGAAATTGAATACACATAACTCCATGTCTTTTAATTTATCTAGGTCATTCATTAGCTATATTATTGTTTATTTATATTTATTAGAAGATAGACTTACATTTTAGAAATAAAAAAAAAAACATAAATAGGAGTTAAATAAATGGTAAAACATTAATGGGTATTTTCATGTATATATATTCAATAGCCTAATGCATTGAACTAAGTATATATTTATATTCTTGTACAATATTATTGTAGGAATAATATTTGATTGAAGGATATTGATGTCATTCAATATTTTATGGATATTATGATAATTCAATTTTTAAAATATTTTGATTCCACTTATATATATACTTACTATATTTACTAATTTAATAGAAGTTTTATTTCTCTTTTTTTATGTGAGGGAAAAATGAAAAATTAATTTATGATTATTACTTAATATTTAATTATTAAAATATTTCATAACTTTTTTATTTAGTATAGGAGTAAAATGGTAATCCAACTTTAAATTTTTGAGCTTTCTACTTTTAATAAATTTTTATTATTTTTATTATTTATTTATTGTTTATTTATGATCATAAGATGATAAGTTAGGAAAATGAAGAGGTGTAGTTATGAAGTTGATTTTAAATGGAAAAATATTTTTTTTTAAATGATTTTAAGAAAATAAATTAATAGGTAAGGGGTATTTTCATAATTCAACTTTTGACTTAGATTGTTCCCACTTTTAATTATATATATA
>JAJONR010002893.1:0-52956 GCA_029582245.1 Solanum etuberosum
CATAATAAAATATATATATATATATATATATATATATATATATATATATATATATATAAAATAAATAAATTACCTTTAAACACTGATCATTATTTACTCTTAATCTTTTTGAAAGGGGGATTTCAACCTCAAAATCACTATCATGAGTATAATTTTCTTCAAACAATTTTTCTTTACCCTTCAATTTTGTATCAACAACAAAATGAGTTTTTTGTTGAACTTTGTAGGATGAGCATGAATTGATAACAATACACTCGTTGATTCTATTAGAGATTTTGTTGTCATCTCTAATACCTACATTACCAGGCGATTGAGTGAACGCATTCAACTCAAATAATGGTCTTGAACATATGATGGGAGGGCTATCAACCACTACAACAGATTTATTAAGCCTAGGGCTTTTACGCGGAGTCTTATCCATCGAAGGTTTAACAATGGTGAAACTATGGTGAAGTGGGTGGTAAAGATATGAACTGAATTAATGAATATTGTTCAACAAAGGATTTGGACAGAAGAAGATTGAAGGGTTAAGAACTATGAACGGAAGAATATGGAAGGGTTTAGACGTTTGGCAGATGAAGAAAGAAGGTAAAAATTTACTAGGAACTATAACTCACATATGGATAACTACACCAACTTTATTAGTAACATAAAAAGTTGTATAAAAAAAAGGAAGAAAATAAATATGATCCCTATAAAATACCATTAAACGTAAGAAAGGAGCTACCAAAATCAATGAAACATATATAGATGGGTCTGTAATAGGAGAGATAATATTGATAAAATTTAATACATTAATTATACTCCACATAAAATGGTGCGTAATTCAAAGAGAATGAGAGAGGAAAATTAGAAAAATATAATTAACTTAAAAATAAAAATTAATTATTTTGTTATGTATGTAATCTAAAAACTATGTTTGTATTTAAATAGAAGTATATTGATATTTTGTTAATTAAAGTATTAAGTAGTATGCTTTTGTAATTTTCACGGTTTGAATCCAAATATGAAAATTTTTAATTTTTATTACTAATTTGTAGAGACTAAATTGAATCCTTTATGGGAATCCTATTGTTGAGTTCTTGAGTTTGAAAACATCTAGATCAATTGATTTTAGTTAAAGAAAAAAATTGACAAATAAGGAGGAAATATAAATATATGGACAGCCATTGTTAAAGAGCTTCGAAGCTCAAGAATAAGTTTTCAAATTTTTCGGTGAGTTCATCTTTTCCGGTGATTATTTCTTCCTCATCGTCGGCTCGTTCGATGAGTTTTTATGAAAAATATTAAGATTTATCATCTATCAGAGATGGAGATATTGAGACTACTATTCTTCTTCTCCCATAGAAGTGAAAGAGAAAGTAATTTCATCCATTAAAAGGGGATAATTTTCTTATAAAACTAAATAAATAAATAAAATATACAATTTAATTATAACAAAAATATAATAAAAATAATCTTTTTACTTGTTTTTTGCTTCCCACTCTTTCAAAGAGAGTGAAATGCACTCTCTATGCCATGTCAGCACATGTTAGCACTTAAGAGGTCACTTGATCCGTTTTAAAATAGTTCAAGGGGGTAATTGGACCCCCGTAAAGAATAAGTGTGTAGTTGAAAATCCACTCATTGCTTGATGATGCATTTGAATGTTTTCTCTTTTTTAAAATAAAATTTATTAAATGTCACCATGTGTTTGGTTATGATCGTTGGTGCGTATTATTTCTTTTAATAAAAAGAAGTCTTGTGTGTGGCTACGCTCCTAGGCAAATCAATTTTTTTTTTATAAAAATTAGTGACTAACACAACATCAAAACAATAAATCATTAAATAACATATTAACATCAAACACATAATGTATCAAATTAATAAAAATAGTTTAATAAAGTGCAATATACAAAGTTTAAATTTTTAGAAAAGGGTTTTCCTCAGTGGAGTCACCAAATCTATCACACCCCTTTTTGACCTTTCTTTGGGATGTAACGGTCTTTTCTGGAAAAAAAGAATAAAAGAAAAAACTATTTTTTTCAAACCAAAGAAAGGTCATTTATAACTATTACTATGATTAGTTAGGGTACAATTATATTAATTACAAAAATGTGATTTTTACAACAAAAAATTACCAAGACCATTTGTTGTTATGTTCAGTCTAAAGTTCGGAAATTAGCAACCCTTTTAATTATAAAATATGTCAATTACAAACAAACTAAATTTAGCTTCTTCTAGTATCAAATTGGAAGGTCTTACATCCCCTCTCTCCATTGAGCTTGTTGATGTTTTAAAGAGCGGTATAGATCTTCATACAATATAATGCTACATATGGCTAATCCATAGACCCCCGATGATAGAAATAAGCAATAGGAAACACAAATCCATGAACACTGTGGTTGTTGACCTCCTCTTTCGGCTAGTTCTGTTCGTTATTGAGAAGCTGTGCTTTTTTTTTAAAATAAAATTTATTAAATACCACCGTGTTCAATTATGATTCCTGGTGCATATATTTTTTTTTTTTAAAATAAGTCTAGTGTGCGGCAACGCTCCTAAGATTATTTTTTTCTGTAAAATTAGTGACTAACACAATATCAAAGTAATAAATCATTAAATAGCATTTTAAAAACAAACACAAAATGTATCTAATTAATAAAAATAATCAAATGAAGGGCAATATAACAAGTTTGAATTCTAAAAAAAAAGGTTTACCAGCGGAGTTGCCAGATCTGTCACACATCTTCTTGACCTTTCTTCTAGACGTGACGGTCTTTTTTTTAAAAATAAAGTAAAAGAGAAAAACGTTTTTTTCAAACTAAAGAAAGTTCATTCATAACTATTGTCGTGATTAGTTAGTGTACAAATATAATAATAACAAAAGTATGATCTTTACAACAAAAAATTACTAAGGCCATTCGTTATTATGTTAAGTCTAAAGTTAGGAAATTAGCAACCCTTTTAATTACAAAATATGACAATTACAAACAAAATACAAAATACAAACAAACTAAATTTCACTACTTCCAGTATCAAATTGGAAGGTCTTTCATTCCCTCTCTCTGTTGAGCCCGTTGGCGTTTTAAAGAGCAGTATATAACTCATACAATATAATGTTATAGATGTCAAATTCATAGAGATCCCCGATAAAAGAAATCAGCAAGAAGGAACACAAATCCATGAACACGGTTGTTGTTGACCCCCTCCTTCGGCTAGTGTTGTGCATGCTTGAGAACCGTCCTTTTTATTAAAAAAATCAAATTTACTAAATGCCACCATGTGTTCGGTTACGATTCGTGGTGTGTATTATTTAATTTAAAAAAAGAAGTCTTATGTGCGGATACGCTCCTATGAAAATCATTTTAAAATAAAAACTAGTTACTAACACAATATCCAAACACTAAATCATTAAATATTATATTAACAACAAACACAAAATAAATCTAATTAATAAAAATACCCAAATAAAGGTCAATATACAAAATACGAATTCTGAAAAAAGGCATTTCCCCAACTGAGTCGCCTGATCTGTCACACCTCTTCTTGACCTTTCTTGGGATGTGACTGTCTTTTTTGAAAAATATAAGTAAAAGAGAATAATATTTTTTCTCAAACCAAAGAAAGGTCATTCATACCTATTGACGTAATTAGTTATGGTACAAATATATTAGTTACAAAAATATAACATTTACAACAAAAAATGACCAAGGCCATTTATGACTATGTTTAGTCTAAAGTTAGGGATTTAGCAACCCTATTAATTAGAAAATATGACCTTTACAAACAAAATACAAGATACAAACAAACTAAATTTAACTAATTCTAGTATCAAACTGGATGATCTTCCATCCGCTCTCTCCATTAAGCATGTTGACGTTTGAAAGAGTGGTATAGATATTCATACAATATAGTGTTACAGATGGCAAATCCATAGAGACTCCCGATGACAGAAACAAGCAAGAGAGAACACGGATTCATGAACACTCCGGCTGTTGACTTCCTTCTTTGGTTAGTGTTGTGCATTCTTAAGAAGTTGTGTTTTTTTTTTTAAAAATAAAATTTATTAAATGCCACCATGTGTTCAGTTACGATCCTTTGTGTGTATTTTATAAAAAGAAGCCTTGTGTGCAGATACGCTCCTAGGCAAATCATTTTTAAAAAAAATTAGTGACTAACACAATATCAGAGCAATAAATCATTAACTAAAATATTAACAAAAAACAAAAAATGTATCCAATTAATAAAAATAGTCAAATAAAGGTCAATATACAAAGCTCGAATTCTAAAAAAAGGGTTTAACTAGAGGAGTCGCTAGATCTGGAAAAGTATGTGCCCCGGACTTTGAGGGATCGCAAGAAGGATGAGTTCATGGAATTGGAGCAAGGTGGTATGTCCATAGCTGCTTATGAGGCTAAGTTTCATGCTTTGTCTAGATATGCTATACAATTGGTGACTACTGAGGAGGAGAGGATTCGTCTATTCGTCAAGGGACCGAACTCCGAGTTACAAGTATTGTCTGTTCACATGACCTCTGCAGGGAAATGTTTTAATGAGGTGATAGATTTTGTGAAGAAAGTGGAAGGGGTTCGACGTGATGGGAAGGTCAAGGCTTTGGCTAAGAAGACCAAGAACACAGGTAACTTCCATGGTTCCTACTCCAGTGGTTCAGGTAGGCCGACACTTGCAGCCCGTCCAATTCAGTCAGCCTTGCCCGCTTCTACAGGTAGTTACTCGGGGACTCTACATCAAAATTTTATTCAGGATAGCCAGAAAGCCGCACCTTCGGCGGGCAGCATACCGTCTTTTGATCGCGCTTGTTATAACTGTGGATAACCTGGGCATATGAGGAGAGATTGTCCCCACCCGTGTATGTTTGACCCCGCGCAGCAGCAGACTAGAGCAGTGGTACCCGCGATCAACGGTAATAATGGTAGAGGGCATCCACAAGGTGGGCTAGGAGTAAATCAGCGAGGCCGCGGAGGTCGGGGAAATGGTAATGCAGGTTGAGGAGCAGTGCAGCCAGGCAAGGAGGTCGCCCATCAAGATGACAGGGTTCAGTGTTATGCCTTTCCAGGCAAGAGTGAGGCAGAGTCTTCTGACGCATGATTACAGGTACCATTCTTGTCTGTGACCAGATGGCTACTTTTTTGTTTGATCCGGGTTCTACTTATTCATATGTGTCAGTTCAATTTGCCTTGGGATTTGATATAGTTTGTGATGTACTTGATGCCCCCATCCATGTTTCTACCCCAGTTGGAGAGTCTGTCATAGTCACCCATGTCTATCGTGTTTGTCCTATCTTGTTTATGGGTTTTCAGACTTGGGATGATTTGGTTATTTTGGATATGACTGACTTCGATTTAATCTTAGGCATGACTTGGTTGTCCCTCTATTATCGTGTGCTTTATTGTAAAACTAAGTCTGTGACTCTAGAGATCCCGGGTAGGGAAAATTTAGAGTGGGAAGGGGTGTACAAGCCTAAGCCAGCTAAGGTCATATCCTCCATTCGGGCAAGGAAACTGGTGGGGCAGGGGTGTTTGGCATTTTTGGCTCATGTTCGGGATGTTGATGTTGAGTCTCCCTCTATTGAATCTATTCATATATTGTCTGAATTTAGAGAAGTGTTACCTATCGATTTGTCTGGTATGCCTCCGGATAGAGATATAGATTTCTGCATTGACTTGGAACCTGGTACTCTCCCCATCTCCATTCCTCCTTATCGCATGGCTCCGGCAGAGTTGAGAGAGCTCAAAGCTCAAATTCAGGAACTTCTTGATAAAGGTTTCATCCGTCTTAGTGCCTCCCCGTGGGGTGCTCCGGCCTTGTTTGTTAAGAAAAAGAATGGTAGTATGAGAATATGCATAGACTATCGACAATTGAATATGGTCACCATTCGGAATAAGTATCCACTGCCTCAGATAGATGATCTTTTTGACCAGTTGCAGGGTGCATCAGTTTTCTCTAAGATTGATTTAAGGTTTGGTTACCATCAGCTAAAGATTAGGCCTGAGGCTGTACCAAAAACGGCATTCAGGACCCGCTGTGGGCACTATGAGTTTCTAGTGATGTCGTTTGGTTTTACAAATGTGGCTGCAGCTTTCATGAGTTTGATGAATGGAGTGTTCAAACCATTTCTGGATTCATATATGATTGTCTTCATTGATGACATTCTAGTGTATTCAAAGAGTAAGGAAGAGAATGCCGACCATCTTCGCATTGTTTTGGGTGTCCTTGGGAAACAAAAGTTGTATGCCAAATTTTCCAAGTGTGAGTTCTGGTTGGATTCAGTTGCCTTTTTGGGGTATGTAGTTTCAAGGGAAGGGGTAATGGTAGATCCCCAAAAAATTGAAGCAGTCAAGAATTGGGTCCGACCTAGTTCTGTGACTGAAATTAGGAGTTTTATGGGGATCGCTAGATACTATCGTCGATTTGCAAAGAACTTTTCTTCCATTGCCACATATTTGACAAGACTGACTAAAAAGGAAGTGCCTTTCGAATGGACTGGAAAATGTGAAGAGAGCTTTCAAAGGCTCAAGACTCTCCTGACCACAACACCTATTCTTGCACTACCGGTGGAAGGTAAAGATTTCATTATTTATTGTGATGCTTCACATTTGAGTTTGGGTGTTGTGCTGATGCAGGATAAGAATGTCATAGCTTATGCGTCGCGGCAGTTGAAGGTACATGAGAGGAACTACCCGACGCATGACTTGGAGTTAGCAGCGGTAGTATTTGCCCTTAAGATCTGGCGGCATTACCTTTATGGTGTCAAGTGTGAGGTGTTTACTGACCACCGTAGCCTACAACATGTACTCACTCAAAAGGAACTAAATCTGAGACATCGAAGGTGGATGGAGTTACTCAAGCATTATGATGTGACCATCCAGTATCATCCGGGTAAGGCTAACGTGGTGGGAGACGCATTAAGCCGGAAGGCGGTGAGTATGGGTAGTCTAACTTGCTTGGGTGTATCCAAGCGACCTTTGGCCAAGGAGATTCAAACCTTGGAGTCTAAGTTCATGCAGTTGGGCATCTCAGAGAAAGGTGGGATGTTAGTTAGCATTGAGGTTAGACCCACGTTCATTGAGGAGATCAAGGCCAAACAGTTTAAGGATGATAATTTGAATCATCTTAGAAAGAACACAGTGTCTGGTAAGGCACAAGATATGGTTCTTGATGCAGAAGGTGTGCTTAGTTTAAAGGGGAGAATTTGTGTTCCCCGAGTGGATGACTTGATTCAGAAAATGTTGACAGAATCCCATGGTTCGTGGTATTCCATTCATCTGGGTGTGACAAAGATGTATCGAGATTTGAAGGGACTTTATTGGTGGCCTGGCATGAAGAAGGACATAGCCCAGTTTGTGGCTAAGTGCCAAAACTGCCAGCAGGTAAAATATGAGCATCAAAGGCCTGCAGGTTTGCTTTAGAGAATGCCAATTCCGGAATGGAAGTGGGAAAGGATAGCTATGGATTTTGTGGTTGGTCTCCCCCTGACTTTGGGGAAGTTTGATTCTATTTGGGTAGTGGTTGACGATTGACTAAGTCAGCCCATTTTATTCCAGTCAGAATAGACTATAATGCTCGGCAGTTGGCTAAGGTTTATGTGAAAGAGATAGTGAGGCTGCACGGGGTGCCCCTTTGTATCATCTTAGACCGTGGTACACAGTTCACATCCAAGTTTTGGAGGAAATCACATGATGAGTTGGGCATTCATCTCACTTTTACATAGCTTTCCATCCACAGACAGACGGGCAGTTAGAGAGGACGATCCAAGTATTAGAGGACATGTTGAGAGCATGTGTGATTGACTTTAGAGGGCATTGGGATAAGTTCCTACCGTTGTGTGAGTTCTCTTATAATAACAGTTACCACTCCAGCATTGATATGGCACCGTTCGAGGCACTTTATGGGAGGGGATGTTGATCACCCATAGGGTGGTTTTAGGATGGAGATGTGAAACCTTTGGGGCTAGATTTGGTGAAGGATGCTCAGGATAAGGTGAGAAGTATCCAAACTAAGCTTCTAGCAGCCCAGAGTCGACAGAAAAAGTATGCGGATCGTAAGGTAAGGGACATGGCATTTCAGGCTGGTGAATAAGTTCTTCTAAAGGTATCATCCATAAAGGGGGTGATGAGATTCGGTAAGAAGGGCAAGCTTAGTCCTCGATACATTGGTCCATTTGAGGTTCTTGACTGTGTAGGGCCAGTGGCTTATAGATTGGCCTTACCACCTAGCCTTTCTAGAGTCCATCCAGTGTGCCATGTGTCCATGTTGAAGAAGTATCATGGGGACGGGGATTACATCAAAAAATGGGACTCAGTGTAGTTAGACAAGGACCTTCAGTGTGAGGAGGAATCGATTACAATTCATGATCGTTATGTCCGAAAGTTGAGGACCAAAAAGATTAAGTCCGTGAAAGTTCAACGGAAGCATCGTTCGGTTGCAGAAGCTAATTGGAAAACCGAGAAGGACATGCGAGAAAAGTATCCCCAGTTGTTCGATGATTCAGGTACTACTCTACTCTTACTTTAGCCAGTTTTTCCTAGTTTATCACTAGGGGACGAGTCATGGGTAAATTGGTATCTATTGTAACGACCTGTTCCCGTCGTTATAGAAAAGCCAATGGGGAAAGATTTGGGCCAGAAAAACTTTTGGGTAGTGACTTGGGAATTTCTAGCCTAGTCCAGATTTGGACGAAATCTGAGTCAGGGAGTTATAGGGAAATCTGGTAATGAATAAGATATTTAATTATGAATTCGATCACATGAGTGGATAGCCAAGACGTTAAGGAGCCCGTACGACTTTAAGGAATCGAATTCGGGCGAGTAGAACTCTCGAAATAGATCTTAGCGTGAACGGGTAGTTTTTGAACATCAAAAGATGAAGGTGTGTTGTGAAATGGGAATTTGGGACTCAAAATCCGACTCTCTGCCTCCGTGCAAGCCGCCAGGGCGGGGTCGCTGTTGTGGGGTGGGGTCCGCTGTAGTTCGCCAATCGCGACTTAAGTCCGAGAAAAACCCCAATTTTATTATTTTTCTGTAAACTTCGTTCTTAAGAGTTAGGAGATGACCCAGGACGAGTTCTAGACAGTTTTCCACGACTTTTGGTTCTAAAGGTAAGGATTTTACTCCCCTAATCCATTTTTCGATCCGTAGAACTTAGATTCATGGGTAATTATCGTTAGGGGAGGGTTTTAGCCTGAAGTTGATGGTGGAAAAAAGCCCTAGCTGCACCTTAGGATCATGGGTTTGGTCTTGGGTTATTGGGTTTGTTATAATCCGGATAATTACACCTTAATTTGTTTATCCTTGGGTTATATTACCTGTTTGTAGACCTAGAACAAGCGGAAAGAATCCAGAAAGGGAAGGATCAAGTGTTTTAGGAGGATTCAAGCTTTATTTCAAGGTAGGTGATGGTTTGATTTCTGTTTGTGTGATATATGTCGATTGATTGCTATATTGTATGCATGCGTGTATGCGAATAGGGAAATATGGAAACAAACCTAATGAAATGATTATGTGTGAACAATACATGCCATGAACCTGTTTACTGGATTGTATGATTTGAGTATTGCTCATTATGGATGTGATTGTGATTGTGGTTGTGCTGATTGGATTGGGTGTCACGTTCCGACACATATATTGGATCAGGTGTCACGTTCCGACACATATATTGGATCAGGTGTCACGTTTCGACACATGTATTGGATCGGGTGTAACGTTCCGATAGACTAACAGTTTGAGTGTGGGTTCCATCAGAGAACTACTTATGATTGTTATGCTTATGTCTACTTATCATTGATAATGAAAGACTGTATGTTGCTCTGGAATGATAACTGAACTGTATTCCGTATACGTGTGCTTACTATATTGTGATTGTTCGTTGTATATTATGCTTATGGGAATAGCCGCGTGATCCTACCAGTACACTATGGTTGTGTACTGATACTGCACTTGCTCTTTCTTTGTTGAGTACATGGCATCTTCATGCGGCTACTGACAGACCTCATTTAGGAGATCACTGATCGAGACCAAATTCAAGGGTGAGCCAGTTCTTCCAGGCTACCATGAGTTCTCATTTTGTTTAGTACATTTTCTTCGGACTTAGACTAGTACTTTGGATATTCGCTTGTTTAGTTTCGGGTTTGTACCCCTTGTTCTTAGACTTGTCGTTAGTAGAGTTTTGATACATTGACTTTCAGGTTCTAGGCGTTATTTCCGCAAATGTTTTGGTAATTGTTTTGTCAAACTTTCAGAGTTAATGGGGACTCCATTTTCCGTTAGACATTTAAACCTGCTTCCGTATCTTTAAATGTTTAGATTTTTGTTAAGTTGCTTGGTTGGGTTGTAGTAATGGTTCTCCCACCGGAGGGTTAGTGTGGGTGCCAATCACGGCGGTCTGGGTCGTGACAAAAATATGACCAAGGTCATTCATGAGTATGTTCAGTCTTAAATTAGGGAATTAGCAACCCTATTAATTACAAAATATGACCTTTACAAACAAAATATAAGATACAAACAAACTAAATTTAACTATTTCTAGTATCAATCTGGAAGGTCTTCGATCCCCTCTCTTCATTGAATCCGGTGGCGTTTTAAAGAGCGGTATTGAACTTCATATGGTATATGCTACAGATGACAAGTCCATAGAGACCCTTGATGAAAGAAGTAAGCAAGAGGGAAGACGAATACATGAACACTCAGGCTGTTAACCTCCTCCTCCGGCTAATGATGTGCATACTTGAGAAACTGTCCTTTTTTCAAAAAAAAAATAATTATTAAATGCCACCATGTGTTTAGTTAAGATCGTTGGTACGTATTATTATTTTTTTTTTTAAAAAAAAAGTGTTGTATGCAGCTACGCATCAAAGCAAACCATATTTTTTTTGTAAAATTGGTACCTAAGAAAATATCAAAGGAATAAATCATTCAATAGCTTATTAAAAACAAACATGAAATATTTTCAATTAATAAAAAAAGCTAAATAATGCTAATATGCAAAGCTCGTATACAAAGAAAGGGCTTTCCCCAACGGAGTCGTCAGATCTGGCACACCTCTTCCTGACCTTTCTTTAGAATGTGACGGTCTTTTCTGAATCATAAAAGTTAAAGAGAAAAATATATTTTTTTCAAACCAAAGAAAAGTTATTCATAACTATTGTCGAGATTAGTTAGTGTACAAATATATTAGTTACAAAAATATGACCTTTACAACAAAAAATGACAAAGGTCATTCATGACTATGTTCAGTCTAAAATTAGAAAGTTAGCAACCCTATTAATTACTAAATATGACATTTACAAACAAAATACAAAATACAAAATATAAAATAACTAAATTTAACTACTTGTGTTATAAAAATAGAAGGTCTTCCATCCCCTCTCTTCATTAATTCTGTTGGCGTTTTAAAGAATGGTATAGAACTTCATACAATATAATGTTATAGATGGCAAATACATCGAGATCCCCAATGACATAAATAAGCAAGAGGGAACACAAATTCATGAACACTATGACTGTTGACCTTCACTTCCGGCTAGTACCGTGCGTGCTTGAGTAACATTTATAAAAAAAAAGTAAATTTATTAAATGACATGATGTGTTCGGTTGCGATCCTTGGTGCGTATTATTATTTTTCTATAAAAATAAATCTTGTGTGCGGTTACGCTTCTAGGCAACTCATTTTTTTTTTGTAAAATTATTGACTAACACATTATCAAAGTAATAAATCATTAAATAACAAATCAACAAAAACAAAATGTATCTAATTAAAAAAAATAGTCAAATAAAGGTCAATATAAAAAACTAAAATTCTAAAAAAAAAGAGCTTCCCAAGCAGAGTCGCCAGATCAATCACACCTTCTTTTGACCTTTCATTGAGATATGACGGTCTTTTTTGAAAAATAAAAGTAAAAGAGAAATTTGGTTAGGTCATTCATAACTATTGTCGTTATTAGTTAAGGTAGAAATATATTAGTTATAAAAATATAAGTTCTAATAAAAAATGATAAAGACTATTCATGACTATGTTTAATCTAAGGTTAGATAATTAGTAACCCTATTAATTAAAAAGTATGACATTTACAAACAAAATACAAAATACAAACAAACTAAATTTAACTACTTATAATATAATAAATAAAGGTCTTTCATACTCTCTCTCCATTGATTCTGTTGGCGTTTTAAAGAGTGTTATCAAAGTTCATTCAATATAAATGTATAATGCTAGAAATCACAAATTCGTAAGACCCGATGACAGAGATAAGCAAGAGAGAATATTAATCCATGAACATCCCGGCTATTGACCTCCTTCTCCGGCTAGTGTTGTGCCTGACTGAGAAGCTTTCATTTTTTTAAAAATAAAATTTATTAAATGCCACTATGTGTTCAGTTACGATTCTTGGTGCATATTATTTAAAAAAAAATCTTGTGTGCGGCCTGCTCCTAGGCAAATCATTTTTTTTGTAAAATTAGTTACTAATTCTATATCAAAGTAATAAATCATTAAATAGATATTAACAACAAACACAAAATGTATCCAATTAATAAAACTAGCCAAATAAAAGTCAATATCCAAAGATAGAAATTCTAAAAAAAAAAGATTTTCTCAGCGGAGTCGCCAGATTTATCACACAACTTCTTGATCTTTCTTCGGGATTTGACGGTTTTTTTTGAAAAATAAAAGTTAAAGACAAAAAATGTTTTTTTTTTCATACCAAAGAAAATTTATTCATAATTATTGTTGTAATTAGTTAGGGTACAAATATATTAGTTACAAAAATATGATACTTACAATAAAAAATGAGCAAGGTCATTCATGACTATGTTCAGTCTAAAGTTAGGAAATTAGCAAACCTATTAATTAAAAAATAAGACTTTTACAAAATCGAAAGGTCTTCCATCCCCTCTCCATTGAGCCTCTTGGTGTTTTAAATAGCGGTATAGAACTTCATACAATAAAATGCTACAGATAGCAAATCCAACGAGACCTCCGATGATAGAAATAAGCAAGAGAGAATGCCAAACCATTAACACTCCGGCTGTTGACTTCCTCATCTAGCTAGTGTTGTGCATGCTTGAGAAGCTGTCTTTTTCAAAAAAAAATTGTTAAATGCCACCATGTGTTCGGTTTTGATCCTTGGTGTGTATTATTGTGTGCGGCTATGCTATTAGGAATTTTTTTTTTTTTTGTAAAATTAGTGACTAACACAATATCAAAGCAATAAATCATTGAATAACTTATTAACAACAAACACAAACTGTATCAAATTAATAAAAATAGCCAAATAAAAGTCAATATACAAAGCTTGAATTCTAAAAGAGGGTTTACCTAGCGGAATCGCTAGATCGATCAACCCTCTTCTTGACCTTTCTTTGGTATGTTACAGTATTTTTTAAAAAATAAAAATTAAAGAGAAAAATGTTTTTAATACCAAAGAAAGGTCATTCATAACTATTACCGTGATTATTAGGGGTACAAATATGTTAGTTACAAAAATATGACATTTACAACAAAATATGACTAAGGTCATTCATTACTATGGTCAGTATAAAGTTAGGAAATTACCAACCCTATTAATTAGAAAGTATAATCTTTACAGACAATATACAAAATACAAGCAAACTAAATTAAACTACTTCCAGTATGAAACTGGAAAGTCTTCCATCCCCTCTTTCTATTGATCCCATTGGCATTTTAAAGATTTCTATAGAACTTTATACAATAGCATTCTATAGAGACCCAGATGACAGAAATAAGCAAGAGGGTAGACGAATCCATGAACATCCCTGATGTTGACCTCGTTCTCAGGCTAGTGTTTTGTGTGGTTGCGAAGTTTTCCTTTTTTAAAAATAAAATTTATTCAATGTCACTATGTGTGTCACACCCCGAGGATACCCCCTTGGCGTAAACACGGGACCAAGGATCACGAGTGACCCCAAGCTAACCTTGAGCTGTCATATCATAAGCGTACTTAAAAGAATTACTGTGCAGAAGAATAAGACATGAGGTAAACTAAATGATGGGGAATACCCAATCTAAGTCTAAATATATAAATACTGAAAAAAGAGTTTAGAATACTAAACTATAACTCGAAACCTAAAGCTAAATCTATCTATGTCTGAAATAAGCCTCTAACTGCCTAGAGATGCTAGGACATGTCCCCAGCTAACTATAGTAAAAACTGAAACTAAAATGAAAGACTAAAATAGGAAACATGTCTATTGTCCTCGAAGAATGAGGACTCACCACTGAAGCTGCTGAACTGGAGATCGGGAACCGCTCTATGTGTGATCTGGATGCTGAGAATCCTGGTCAAATGCACAAAAAATTGACTGTGGAAGCTACTAATAACCGACATAAAACTACGCGAGCTAAATGTGGAGTCCGATTTATACGCCCCATCGAGAGGACCCAATATACACTGCCAGAGGTATAGAGGCATGACTGTCATGATCACTAAAATGATGCCCATAGAAGGGACTTATAAACCTACGGAGGCACGTAGTTCTGAGACTATTTGGGTACGTTGAACCCTAGTCCACTCGGTCTAAGCCTACTCCCAACTAGAAATATGAACAATGTAACATAATTGAATTATAATGGATAGCTCATTATTCTGACAGTCTAACTGAGAATGCAACATTTATAACTGACAATGAAACATTCGAAATCTGAGGCATGTATATCTGTTTAAACTGACCTAGCTAGTGTAATTCATGAACAAAACGAATCTACACCACTAGGGCTCTGAATTTTATGCAATGAACTAAGAAACAATATGATAATCTGATTTGGATCATTCTAACAGCTAAAACACAACAATTTCTAAAGTTCAAGAAACCTAGGTCTAAACAATATATCGGGAATCAAGAATCTGACTGAATTCTAGGGACCTAGTGGATGAAAAGAACCCATTAGTGAAATCCCACATACCTGGTGACGAAATTCACGGAGAAATCTTTCAATTTCGGGGCTGGAACTAAAGAAAACTTGTTGCGTTCTTGGAGAGGGCGTGGTCGACTCTTTCTCCTTCTTTTCGTTCAACTTGATGAATTTTTTTGGAGAATGAGTTGACTAGGGTAGGTTCTAATTAAGTTTCTAGGCTAAAACTGACTAAAACGATGTAGTTTAGGGGTCCAACGCATAGGAAAAAGACCAAACGACCCCTGACTTAAAAGCTGTCGGGGCCAACCGACAGACCATTGACTGACCCACGGTCCATCCTGTCAACCGTCGTTGGCTTTCAGAGAAGGGGGTTCTAGGGTCTCGATCCATGGACCAAGACCATGGCCCGTGGTCTGACCTATGGTCTGTGGGTTCGGCCGTGGGTCGTGCCTTAGAATATTCTATCTGAGTTTTTCTGGTGAGGGCTGCAGGTGGTCAACCACGGACCCCACCTACAGTCTGTGGGTCACCCCACGGTCCGTGGGTGGTGCCTGTCGGTGGCACCTGCAACTTCTGATTTCTTCAAATTGGTCTTTCTAGCATATGGGGTGTTACATTATCTCTCCTTTGGGAACATTCGTCCTCAAATGAAGACTAAACTAGCTGAAAAATAGAGGGAAGGAGCTGCAAACCCTACCACTAAGTACTAGAAACTGAAATCTGACTGAACTAAGTTCCAAGAACATGCAAATGCGCTGAAAATGCAAGCATAACTGAAGGAACATGATATTAAGACTGAATCTACGCATGAGTAACTGAAAGACTGGAGAGAAACTATTACCTCAAGTTGGAATGGAATCAGAAGGAAAGAGATGAGGATACTTGGCCTTCATGGCTGTTTCTGCTTTCCAAGTAGCTCCCTCTACGGACTGACTCCTCCACAAAACCTTCACTGAAGTAACATCTTTATTCCTCAACTTACAAACCTGACAATCAAGTATTTCAACTGGCTCCTCTTCATAAGTGAGACTACCTTTCACAGCCACACTCTCTAATGGCACTATAGATGCTGGATCACCCACACACTTCTTCAATATGGAAATGTGAAATACTTGATGGACTGCTGCTAGTTCTGCTGGCAACTTTAACTCATAAGCCACTTTACCAACCCTTTTCAAGATCTTGTAAGGGCCTACATATCTAGGACTGAGCTTCCCTTTCTTGCCAAACCTCATCACCCCCTTCATAGGTGACACTTCAGGAAAACCCAATCATCGATTTGGAATTCCAAGTCCTTTCTCCTTACATCTGCATAGGACTTCTGGCGACTCTGGGCTGTCCTAAGTCTTTCTCTGATTAGCTGAACTTTTTACATAGCCTCATGAATCGAATCTGGCCCTATCAAGGATGCTTCACCTACCTCAAACCAACCAACTGGAGATCTACATCTACGCCCATACAATGCCTCATAAGGGGCCATCTGAATACTGGAATGGTAGCTATTATTGTAGGCAAACTCTATAATAGGAAGGTGATCATCCCAACTGCCCTTGAAATTGATCACACAAGCTCTCAACATGTCCTCTAAAGTTTGAATGGTACGCTCTTCCTGTCCATCCGTCTTTGGATGAAATGTTGTGCTAAGATTAACCTGGGTACCAAGACCTTTCTGAAACGACTTCCAGAAATGAGAGGTAACCTGAGGACCTCTATCTGAGATGATAGACAAGGAACCCCATGCAACCTCTCATTAATGTAAAGCTTGGTGTAGTCCTCCACCGAATCTGTAGTCTTGACAGCTAAAAAGTGAGCAGATTTAGTAACTCTGTCTACTATTACCCAAATGGAATCATGCTGTTTGCGAGTACGAGGTAAACCCGTAATGAAGTCCATATTGATCACTTCCCACTTCCTTGTAGGAATATTAATCTCTTGAGTCATACCTTCTGGTTTCTAATTTTCTACCTTCACCTGTTGACAATTAGGACACTTGGACAAATAATCTGCTATATCTCTTTTCATGCCATTCCACCAAAAGACTTCCCGCAGATCACGGTACATCTTAGTGGCACCTGGTTGAATAGAATACCTGGAGTTATGGGCTTCTGTAAGGATCTGCTGTCTCAACTCATCCACCTTAGGAACACATAAACGACCCTGGTAGCGAAGCACACCATCTCCCCGTCCGGAGAAAACCTCAACTTTCTGCTAATGAACTGCACCCTTCAACTGAAGCAATATAGGATCACTGTCTTGTTTCTCCTCAACCTCCGCTACCAATGAAGACTCAGAGTTATTCTGGACTATTACTCCACCATCTGACGGGTCTGTAAGACCAAATCCTAAACGAGCAAGACGGTGAACCTCCTTTGCTAATTCTTTCCTTTCTTCCTCAACATGAGCTACACTACCCATAGATAATCTGCTAAGAGCATCATCTACTACATTGTCCTTATCAGGATGATAAAGCACATTCATATCATAGTCTTTAAGGAATTCAAGCCGTCACCTCCGGCAAAGATTCAACTCCCTCTGGGTGAACACATACTGGAGGCTCTTATGATTTGTGAAAACATCTACGTGAACACCATACAAGTAATGTCTCCAAATCTTTAGGGCAAATACTACGGCTGCCAGTTCAAGGTCATGAGTCAGGTAGTTCTTCTCATGAACCTTAAGCTGTCTAGAAGCATAAGCTATAACCTTACCTCACTGCATCAACACACCTCCTAGGCCGACTCTGGACACATTACAATAGATCACATAACCGTTTGAACCCTCTGGTAGAGTCAACACAGGAGCTGTAGTCAACCTAGTGTTCAGTTCTGTGAAGCTCTTCTCACACTCATCTAACCACTGGAACTTAACCTTTTTCTGAGTCAGCTTAGTCAATGGAGAAGCTATGGATGAAAATCCTTCCACAAACCTTCTGTAGTAACCAGACAAACCCAAGAAACTTCTGATATTTGTAGGAGAGGTGGGTATGGGCCATTGCTTCACTGCCTCAATCTTCTAAGAATCCACTCGGATCCCTTCGCTAGACACTATATGACCAAGGAAAGCAACAGATTGCAACCAAAACTAACATTTGCTAAACTTAGCGAATAACTGGCGATCCTTGAGAGTTTGCAGGACAACCCTCTAATGAGTTGCATGTTCTTCCTCATTCCTAGAGTAAATGAGGATATCTCAATAAAGACGATAACGAACAAGTCTAAATACTGCTTGAACTCCATGTTCATCAAATCCATGAAAGCTGCAGGAGTATTGGTTAGACCCAATGACATAAGTACAAATTCATAATGACCATATCGAGTTCTGAAGGCTGTTTTTGGGAGGTCACTATCTCTGACCCTGAGCTGATGATAACCGGATCTGAGGTCTATTTTTAAAAAATTACTAGTACCCTGAAGTTGGTCGAACAAATCATGAATCCTTGGGATAGGGTACTTATTCTTAATTGTGATTTTGTTCAACTGCCGATAGTCAATGCACATCCTGAGAGAGACATCTTTATTTTTCACGAATAACACTGGAGCACCTCATGGCGAAATACTAGGTCTAATGAAGCCCTTATCTAGAAGGTCTTTCAACTGCTCTTTCAATTCCTTAAGCTCAGCTGGAGCCATTCTGTAAGGAGGAATAGAAATAGGCTGGGTATCTGGAAGGAGATAAATTTCGAAGTTTATTTCCCTTTCGGGAGGAATTCCGGGAAGATATTCTGGAAACTCACTAACTACAGGAACTGACTCAAGAGTTGGGGTTTCAGAGTTAGAATCCTTAACCTGAACTAAATAATAGATATACCCCTTGGAAACCATCTCTCTGGCCTTAAGGTAAGAAATGAATCGACCCATAGGCACTGAGCTACTACCCTTCCATTCTATGACTGGATCGCTTGAAAACTGAAACTGAACAACCCTGGTTCTACAATCGACTAAGGCATAACAAGAATGTAACCGATCCATGCCTAGAATGATATCAAAGTCTACCATTTCTAACTCTACAAGATCTGCTGAGGTGACTTTCTGAGAGACTGAGATAGGGCAATTTTTGTATACCCTTCTAGCTATAACTGGGTCACCTATTGGAGTAGAGACTGAAAAGGGTTCTGAAAGAGTTTCTGGACTTACACCGAAGTTCACTGCTATATAAGGAGTTACAAAGGAAAGAGTAGCCCCTGGATCAAACAAAGCATAAACATCTAAGTGAAATACTCGTAACATACCAGTCACCACATTAGGAAAATCTTCTTGGTCCTGGCGAGCCTGAAGAGCATATAACCTATTCTGGCACAGACCGCCACCTGTACTAGTGAAGTACCCTGTTGAGTGGGGCGACCTGCTGGTGCTGCTGGAGCTGTAGAATAAGCCCTACTATTGTTACCTCCTTGCCTCTGTTTGGCAGAAGGGAAATCCCTCAACCTATGGTAAGACTTACCACATCTAAAACACCCTTCTTTCCTTGCAAGACACTCACCCGGATGGTTCTTACCCCATTTTGGACAAGTTGGGTAGGTTCTGCTACCTGAAACACTCCCTTGAGACTTAGAGCCTAGTTCCCTAGTTTTCTGATCTTGTCTAAACCTGGGAGATGGAGCACTAGCTGATGAAGGTGCTGGAGCTGAACACCCTTGCTGGAACTGCGAGCGATTTCCACAACCCAATTTCTGCTGAGAGTACTCATAGTTACCTGTCCTAGCCTTTTTGTTGTCCTTAGCCATTTTCCTAAGCTTATCTCCCTCAACCTGCTGAGCATGAGTCATGAGCCTAGAGATATTTATCTCATCTAACAACATAGTATTTCTGCACTCTGTTTTTACCAAGTCGGACACTCCATACATAAACTTACTCATCTGTGCCCTCAAATCAACAACCATATGAGGAGCATACCTGGAAAGTTGAGTGAACTTGAGTCTGTACTCTTGGAATGACATTGTACCTTGCCTCAAATTCATGAATTCATGTGCCTTAGCCTCCCTCAACTCTCTCGGGAAGAATCTATCCAGAAAAGCTCCAGTAAAGCATTCCCAAGTCATAGGAGCTGCATCAGTACCCCTATTTTCCTTCCATTGAGTGAACCAAATGTGAGCTACATCCTTGTGCTGGTAGGATGCCAACTCTACCCTATCATTCCCAGTTACCTGCATCACTCCAAAGATCTTCTTAACCTCATCGATAAAATTCTGTGGGTCTTCACCAACCTGCTACCCTAGAAACTCTGGTGGATTCATCCTAATGAAATCACGAACCCTGGATGTTATTGACCCATTATTAGCATTGGGAGGAACTGGGGCCTGCTGGTTGTTCTAGTTAGTCACACTATGAGCCAAAAGCTGAATCGCATTAAGAAACTCTGCATTCGAAACCTCTTGATCTAGGAGTGGAGAAGCTGCGTTAGCATTTCTTGTATTAGCTCTACGATGAGGCATGATCTAAAATGCATAACGATGAGTTAGAAGTAGATCATACCCACGCACGATAAGAATAGAAAAGAAAGTGAAGTTTTCTTATAACACTTCGTAGCCAGCTTCTTATTAGATGTGGTGCACTTCACACCCATGAAAAAGAGTCTACTTAGTGCGGACTTTCAAACATCCTAGGACACTTAAACCTGATGCTCTGATACCAAGTTTGTCACGCCCCGAGGCTACCCCCTTGGCGTAAACACGGGACCTAAGATCATGAGTTACCCCAAGCTAATCCTGAGATGGCATATCATAAGCATACTTAAAAGAATTACTGTGCGGAAGCATAAGACATGAGGTTATATAAATATTGAAAAAAGAGTTTAGATTACTGAACTATAACTCGAAAGCTAAAAGTAAATCTGTCTATGTCTGAAATAAGCCTCTAACTAACTAGAGATGCTAGGACATGTCCCCAACTAACTCTAGTAAAAATTGAAACTAAAATAAAAGACTGAAATAGGAAACATGTCTATTGTCCTCGAAGAATGAGGACTCACCACTGAAGATGTTGAACTGGATATCGAGAACCGATCTATGCGTGATCTGGATGCTGAGAACCTGAACCTACATCACGAGAAGATGTAGCGCAGAGTATGCGTCAGTACTTGAAAGGTACTGAGCATGCAGGATAGAATAAAAGTTGAACAAAACATATAAACTGATGCAACATACTGAACCATGATATAATCTGAACATGATGGAAATACTAAGGTATGCTGAAATAAACTGAACAAAATGCAATAACCAAGTACATAACATGCTAAAATTGAATTACAACTGAGAAACCTGGTCAAATGCATAAAAATCTGACCGTGGGAGCTACTAATAACCGACAAAAACCACGCGAGCTAAACGTGGAGTCCGATGTATACGCCCGATCGAGAGGACCCAATATACCCTGCCAGAGGTATAGAGGCATGATTGGCGTGATCACTAAAATGATGCCCACAGAGGGAACTTATAAACCTACGGGGCACGTAGTTCTGAGACTATTCGGGTACGCTGAACCCTAGTTCACTCGGTCTAAGCCTACTCCCAACTAGAAATATGAACAATGTAATAATTGAATTATACTGGATAACTCATTATTCTGACATGCTAACTGAGAATGCGATATTTATAACTAACAATGAAACATTCGAAATCTGAGGCATGTATACCTGTTTAAACTGACCTAGCTAGTGTAATTCATGAACTAAACGAATCTACACCACTAGGGCTCTAAATTTCATGCAAGGAACTAAGCAACAATATGATAATCTGATTTGGATCATTCTAACAACTAAAACACAACAATTTCTAAAGTTCAAGAAACCCTAGGTCTAAGCATTATATAGGGAATCATGAATCTGACTGAATTCTAGGGACCTAATGGATGAAAGGAACCCTTTAGTGAAATCCCACATACATGGTGACGAAATTCATGGAGAAATATTTTGATTTCGAGCCTGGAACTGAAGAAAACTTGTTGCGTTCTTGGAGAGGGCTTGGTCGACTCTTTCTCGTTCTTTTCGTTCAACTTGATGAATTTTTTTGGAGAATGAGTTGACTAGGGTAAGTTCTAATTAAGTTACTAGGCTAAAACTGACTAAAACGACGTAGTTTAGGGGTTAAACGATGTAGTTTAGGGGTCCAACGCATAGGGAAAACACCAAACGACCCCTGACATAAAAGCAGTCGGGGCCAACCGACGGACTGACCGATGGACCGTTGACTGACCCACGATCCATCCTGTCAACCGTCGTAGGCTTTCAGAGAAGGGGGTTCTGGGGTCTCGATCCACGGACCAGGACCACGGCCCATGGTCTGACCTACGATCCGTGGGTCAGGCCGTTGGTCTTGCTTTAGAATATTCTATCTGAGTTTTTTTAGGGAGGGCTGCAGGTGGTCATCCACGGACCCCACCTACGGTCCGTGGGTGGTGCCCGTCGGTGGAACCTGCAACTTCTGATTTCTATAAACTGATCTTTCTAGCATACGGGGTGTTACAATGTGTTCAGTTACCATCCTTGGTGCGTATAAAAGTATTGTGTGCAGCCAGCTCCTAGGCAATTTTTTTTTTTATAAAATTAGTAATTAACTCAATATCAACACAAAAATCACTAAATAGATATTAACATCAAACAGAAAATGTATCCAATTAATAAAAATATTCAAATAAAGGTCAATATACAAATATCAAAATTCTAAAAAAAAAAGATTTTCCAACGGAGTCGCCAGATCTATCACACCTCTTCTTGATCTTTGTTTGGGATGTGATAGTCTTTTTTTAAAAATAAAAGTTAATGAGGAAAAAATGGTTTTTTTTTCATACCAAAAAAGGTTATTTGTAACTATTGTTATGAATAGTTATGGTACAAATATATTAGTTACAAAAATATGACCTTTACAACAAAAAATGACCAAGGTCATTCATGACTATGTTTAGTCTAAAGTTAGGAAATTAGCAACCCTATTAATTACAAAATATGAACTTTACAAACAAACTAAATTTAACTGTGCAGTATCAAACTAAATTTTACTATTGTAACTTAATAAAAAAAACAAAATACAAACAAACAAAATAAAATATACAAAATACAAAAAACTAAATTTAACTACTTCCAGTATCAAACTGAAAGGTCTTCTATCCCCTCTTCGTTGAGCCTCTTGGTGGTTTAAAAAGCGGTATAGAACTTCATACAATATAATGCTACAAATGAAAAATCCATAGAGACATCCAATGACAGAAATAAGCAAGAGAGAACCCTAATCCATGAACACTCTGGCTGTTGACTTCCTCATCCGGCTAGTGCTGTACGTGCTTGAGAAACTGTCCTTTTTTAAAAATAAAATTTATTAAATGCCACCATGTGATCAGTTTTGATCCTTGGTGCGTATTATTGTGTGCGGCTACGCTACTAGGAATTTTTTTATATAAAATTAGTGACTAACAAATATGAAAGCAATAAATCATTAAATAACATATTAACAACAAACGCAAAATGTATCCAATTAATACAAATAGCCAAATAAAGGTCAATATACAAAGCTCAAATTCTAAAAAAGGGTTTACTTAGTGGAGTCACCAGATCTGTCACACCTCTTCTTGACCTTCCTTTGGATGTGACAGTCTTTTGTTGAAAAATAAAAGTTAAAGAGAAAAATATTTTTTTCAAACCAAAGAAAGGTCATTCATAACTATTACCGTGATTAGTTAGGGTACAAATCTATTAGTTATAAAAATATGACATTTACAACAAAATATGACATAGGCCATTCATGACTATGTTCAGTCTAAAGTCAGGGAATTAACAACTCTATTAATTACAAAATATGACATTTACAAACAAAATACAAAGTACAAAAAAACTAAATTTAACTACTTCCAGTATGAAACTAGAAGGTCTTCCATCCCCTCTTTCTATTGAGTTTTTGGCGTTTTATAGAGCCTATAAAAATTCATACAGTAGAATGTTACAGATGGCGAATCCATAGAGACCTCCGAGACAGAAATAAGCAAGAGGGAATACGAATCTATGAACACTATGGTTGGTGACCTTTTCCTACGCCTAGTGTTGTGCGTGCTTGAGAAGCTGTCATTTTTTTAAATTAAAATTTATTAAATGCCATCATGTGTTCGGTTACGATCCTTGGTGCGTATTTTTTTTAAAAAAAAAAAGTCTTGTGTGCTGTTACGCTCCTTGGCAAATCTTTTTTTGTAAAGTTAGTGACTAACACAATATTACAACAATAAATTATTAGATAAAATATTAACAACAAACACGAAATGTATCCAATTACTAAAAATAGTCATATAAAGGTCAATATACCAAGCTTAAATTTTAAAAAAAGGATTTTCCCAGCAGAGTCACCAGATTAGTCAAATCTCTTCTTGACCTCTCTTCGGGATATGATGATTTTAAAAAAAATAATGCAAAAGAGAAAAATATTTTTTTTTCAAGCCAAAGAAAGACCATTCATATCTATTGCTGTGATTAGTTAGGGTACAAATTATTTATTATAAAAATATGACTTTTACAACAAAAAATGATCAAGTCCATTCATGACTATGTTTAGTCTAAAGTTAGGGAATTAGCAACTCTATTAATTACAAAATATGACCTTTACAAACAAAATATAAATTACAAATTACAAACAAACTAAATCTAACTACTTACAGTATCAAATTGGAAGGTCTTCCATCCACTCTCTCCATTAAGCTCGTAGTATTTTAAAGAGCGGTTTGAAACTTTATTCAGTATAATGCTACAGATGGCAAATTCATAAGACCCCAATAACAGAAATAAGCAAGAGGAAATACAAATCCATGAACACTCCGGCCATTGACCATCTCCTCTGGCTAGTGTTGAGCATGCTTGAAAAGTTGTCCTTTGTTTTTTCAAAATAAAATTAATTAAAGGCCACCATGTGTTCGGTTACGATTCTTGGTGCGTATTATTATTATTTTTTTAAAAAGAAGTCTTGTGTGCGACTATGATCCGAGGCAAATCATTTTTTTTTTATATTATTTTATTTGTAACAGTCATAGTTTGTAATTAATAGGGTTGCTAATTACCTAACTTTAGAATAAATATAGTCATGAATGACCTTGGTCATTTTTTGTCGTAAAAGTTGTATTTTTGTAACTAACATATTTGTACTCTAACTAATCACGACAATAATTATTAATGAACTTTCTTTAATTTGAAAAAAATAATTTCTCTTTTTCTTTTAGTTTCCAAAAAAGGCCGTCACATCCCAAAGAAATGTTAAGAAGAGGTGTAACAGATCTGGAGACTCCGCTGGGGTAACCCCTTGTTTTAGAATTCGAACTTTGTATATTGACCTTTATTTGTCAATTTTTATTAATTGGCTACATTTTGTGTTTATTGTTAATATGCTATTTGATGATTTATTATTTTGATATTGTGTGAATGTATGCTCTCGATACCTTCTTAGTCTCTGGGAACATTGGTTATACACTATGTGTGTTGATATACTTCACAAGACTTTTGTCTAAGGTGAACAAGTGTGCAGTTACGCTCTTGGTTCAGAAATTTAGTCACACATGTTAGGTGGGTTTGGACCATTAGTTAAGCTGGAATAACTCTGCTACCAGTACGCTGACCCTCCCTACTTGAGTTATCCGCTCAAGTACGCCAATCTAGACACCTTTCCATATAGGGTGATAAGCCTAGCAGAACAATCCACAAATAATATCCCTAGTAGGTTACGTTTATTCGCATCATTTGCATTTGACCTAGCAAGACTCGACACAGGTGTCGGGATCATCTAAGATAGGTACCCACTCTAGACTAACATGTTCATTTTATCTGCTACATGGAAATAATTTATTTAGAAGACCTTTATTGTAACACCCTGCTATGTGAAAGAGCTAAATTTTTTAGAAAGAACCATTTTTGGAAAGAATGAAAATCTGAAATTTTGCAAGTTATGTTAAGTATGAGGTTTGAGTCAACTTCAAACGACCATAACTCCTAGTACATGATGAGTTAGGTGGGCTATAAGATATCAAATGAAAGGTCTTTGAATTATCTTTCCAACGCCACCGAGTTTGCTAGTTTTCGAGTTAGCATGAGGGAGATATGCCCATTTGAAGTCGGGCTGTCTGAATAAGGAAAGTCACCCGAATTTTAGAAGGGTATTTTAATCTTTTCATTAACCAATTAAATAAATCCATTTTTAGTAAATTATTTGGGGTCTTGACTGAGTTAGTTTAGTTTACATAATTAAGAATTACGCTAGGTCTTTGAAAAGAGGAGAAAAGAGGAGAAAAGTCAAGACGTTCTTGAAGACTTCTTGCGGAATCGAAGTTGTTTCGCTAAGGGTTGATCCCCTAAAGAGGTATGTGAGACTTTCATAGCGTTGGGTTCGTTCACCCATGTGGCAATCATGTTTGTTTTAGCGAAATTCGTTCTAGAGAGTTTAAAGTTGATGATTTTGAATTATGTTCTTGAATATTGACTTTTGTTCTTGAATTAAGTTGGGATTGTTGAGTTCTTGAGGAAATCGTGTCAATTGTAGAGTCGTTTATGAATATATTCTTGTGTACATGTACTTGGTATCTGAATGTAAAGAGGAATTGAGAAAAAGAATCGAACTTAGGCGAATTGGGGTTAGAAAATGAAGAAGAAAAAAGTCAGGCAAATCTGGGTACCAGGTCCGCGTCGCGGACCTGTTCCTCAAGATTTGAACTTTTCTCTCCGAGTAGCGGAGAGGTCGCGGACCCTTCTGGCTCAAAATTTATTTCGCGACCAAATATTTAAATGCATCTTCGCGTCACGAACTTGCTTCCAGACATTGATTTCTTGATCGTTTCTCATGTTTAACTATCAAAAAACACTCCTAAACATCACGAGATCTTTCCTATCACAAATCACAACCTTGAATCCTTTCAAAAGTTAAGAGCCAAGACTAGAGAGTTCTTGGAGTCCTTTCAAAAGTCTTTTGCAAATGCTTTAAACTTGTTTTAAGACTTCAGTTTTGAGTTGAGTAAAGAGTAAAGAGTGAAGTTCTTTTCTTCAAAAGAGTATATGGGGACTATGTATTCCCAAAGACTAAATGTTTTCACATTTAAACAAGAAAGGAAATACCAATTTCCAACAAAGCCTTTGAGGTAGTTTTTCAGTAAAGAGTAAATACTTTCACAATTAAGCAAGAGAGGAACCACTGGTTTCCTAGAGAGCCTTTGGGCTAGTTTATGAGTAATTATCCCAAACCACAGAAAGAGTTATGTTTTTAATCATATGAGCTAGTTATATTTTGGGAGTAGTATTGAGGACCGATATGGGGGAGAGTTCAGACAACTCACAGCCCCCATAAACCATGTAGCCATCATGGATAGAAAAGGGTCATACTTTTTAGATGATTCCTTAGTGCTTTTTAGCATAGACTAGTGGATCCACTTAGTAGTTAGGTTCTATACCCCCGACAAGGTATAGGACGGCCCTGGCAGCGTGAGGTAAAATGCTGTATCATCACATAGCTCTTAAGTGATGGTTGTCGGTTAGGGAAACTCCCACAGTTATATTTGTATTCTTATATACACAGATATTACTTGTATTTTCACATGAAAACAGAGTTTAAATTGTATCCTTGCATGCAAACTGAGTTACCATTGTATTTCTAAATACACAGAGTTGTTATCCATGTTTTAAAAGTTTTTCTTTATATTGCATTTATATTATTGCTTTATATTGAAATGAGTTGAGTTGAGTTTAGTTGAGACCAAGTATGTTCCTTCAGTTCCTTTCAAGCTTATGTTTTGTTTTAGTATTCTCCTCGCATGCTCGTACATTCAATGTACTGATGCCAGTTGGCCTGCATCTTTTTATGATGCAGATTCAGGTAACCAGGATCAGCATCTAGCGCATCATTATTCCAGTTGAGCTTTAGAGTTGTTGGTGAGCCTCCTTGCTTCCAGAGGATTCCTTTTTATTTTTTTATCAGTTAGTTCATTAGGATGTCGTGGGTCTGGTCCCGACGTCCATCTTAGTTGTTACAGGCTTCATAGAGTGTTAGTTATTATTAGTTCTTGAGTCTTTTCCATTTTCAGTATTGATGTTGAGACTTGAATTGCCATTTTGGCTAGTTGAATGTTCTTTTAAGACATTCTAAGTTTATTGCATGAGTTTATCTTTTGAGACTGTTTCATAGTATTTAAGTCTTCCACTATGAGTTAAGCCAGGCTAAGGGTTTGCTTGGGGCAAAAAATGGTTCACAAGTGCCAGTGCCGCCCAGGGTGTAGGCTCGGGGTGTGATAAACTTTGTATTAGAGCACATAGTTCAAGAGTCCTAGTGAGTCTATGAAGCCGTGTCTGTAGAGTCCTAGTTATCGGTGTGAAGCGCGCCACATCTATATTTAGGAGGCTGCAACATTTAGTAACTATCTCACTCCTTTCATATTCATTTCGTGCGATAGAGTTTATCTCTATAAAAGTTTCTTTCTAACTCGTGCTTGCGCGTGTCTTTCAGATCATGCCTCCACGAAGAGCTGTCAAAGGTCATCCCGCTAGGAGAAATATTGAACCACAGGATCCAGGGGTACCTAATGCACCTGAAGTGCAACCCCAATGAGAGGTCACCAATGTTGAGTTCTGTGAAGCTATCTGGATGTTAAGTCAAGTTGTGACCAATCAAGTTGGACAGAGAGAGAATCAACAGGAAGTGGCTGATACTTCAAGGATCCGTGAGTTCTTAAGGATGAATCCTCCAAGCTTCACTGGTTCAAGTGTCAATGAGGATCCAGAAAACTTTTTTGAAGAGCTTCAGAAGGTTTTTGAGATTATGCATGTTGATGATGCTGAGAGGGTGGAACTAGCTGTATACCAAAAGAAGGGTGTTGCTAGAATCTGGTTTGATCAGTGGAAAAAGAATAGACCTGAAGGTGCACCACTTGTGAGTTGGGCTTTGTTTGAGGAGGCCTTCTTGGGGCGTTTCTTTCCCGTGAACTGAGAGAAGCCAAGGTACGAGAATTCCTTACTCTTAAGCAGGAATCTATGAGTGTTCATGAGTACAGTCTGAAGTTCACCCAACTTTCCCACTATGCTCCGGAGATGGTTGCTGACATGAGAGGCATGATTAGTTTGTTTGTTGCTGGGTTGTCTCGTCTGTCAAGTAAGAAGGGAAAGGCAGCTATGCTAATATGAGATATGGACATAGCAAGGCTGATGATCCATGTGCAACAGGTTGAGGAATAAAAGATGAAAGATGGAGAGGAATTTCGAAACAAAAGAGCTAAGATATGGAATGAGTCCGGGCAGCATAAGAGCAATGCCAACCGGTCATCTTTCCAGTAGAAACAAAAGGGACCTTCTCCATCATCTGCTAGTGCACCTGCACCAAGGAACATAAATGAGTTCAATAATCAGAATTCATAGAATTTCAGAGCTAGACTACACATTCTGAGGTAGTATGGCACAAGGGGGTAATAAGACTCCTGCATGTGCTAAGTGTGGTAGGAGCCACTCAGGGGTGTGTAATGATGGCTCCACTGGTTGCTTCAAGTGTGGTCAGAACGGTCATTTTATAAGAGAGTGTCCTAAGAACAGGAAAGGTAATGGTAATGGGGGCAATAGAGCCCAATCTTCTTCAGTTGCTCCACCAGACATAGCTGCATCTAGAGGAGATACTTCAGGGGAAGGCGGAGGAGCAAACCGTCTTTATGCTATCAATAGTCGCCAAGAGCAAAAGGATTCGCCAGATGTTGTCACTGGTATGATCCAAATCTTTAACTTTGATGTTTATGCTTTGCTAGATCCAGTAGCGAGTCTGGAGAAGCTTCTTTAGCCATTCAGTGTTTCTACAACTATTGGTGAGTCTATTCTAGCAGATAGAGTCTATCGTGATTGTACAATTTCTGTCAATCACATGAGCACCATGGCTGACTTAGTCGAGTTGGACATGGTAGATTTTGATGTCATTCTTGGTATGGACTGGCTTCATGCCTGTTATGCCTCAGTCGATTGTAGAACTCGAGTTGTTAAGTTCCAGTTTCCTAATGAGCCAGTTATAGAGTGGAAGAGTAGTTCAGCAGTGCCTAAGAGTCGTTTTATTTCGTATCTTAAGGCGAGAAATTTAGTTTCCAAGAGGTGCGTCTATCACTTAGTCTAAGTTAATGACTCTAGTGTAGAGATACCTCCTATTCAGTCAGTTCCAGTAGTAAGAGAGTTTCCAGAAGTCTTTCCAGATGATCTTCCCAAAGTCCCTCATGAGAGAGAAATAGACTTCGGTATAAATATTCTTCCCAATACTCGTCCTATATCTATTCCTCCATATAGAATGGCACCAGTAGAGTTGAAAGAGCAGTTGAAAGATCTCCTAGAGAAAGGTTTTATTCAACCAAGTGTCTCACCTTGGGGTGCTCGGGTCTTATTTGTGAGAAAGAAGGATGGTTCTCTTAGAATGTGTATAGATTACCGTCAGTTGAACAAGGTTACTATCAAGAATAAATATCCTCTTCCGAGAATTGATGATCTCTTCGATCAACTTCAGGGTGCCACTTGTTTTTCAAAAATAGACCTCAAATTAGGCTACCATCAGTTGAGAGTAAGGGAAAGTGATATTCCAAAGACAGCTTTCAGGATCCGTTATGGTCATTATGAGTTCCTAGTTATGTCATTTGGTTTGACCAATGCGCCTGCAACATTCGTGGACCTTATGAATAGAGTATTCAAGCCTTATTTAGATATGTTTGTTATCGTATTCATTGATGACATACTAATCTATTCGAGGAATGAGGAACATCATGTTAGTCATCTCAGAGTAGTTCTCCAAACTCTAAAGGATAGAGAGTTGTATGCTAAATTTTCTAAGTGTGAGTTTTGGTTTGAGTCTATGGCATTCTTAGGCAACATTTTTTTCGGTGATGGAATTAGAGTTGATACTCAGAAAATAGAGGCAGTGTAGAATTTACCTAGACCCACATCTCCAACTGATATTAGGAGTTTCTTGGGGTTGGCTGGATATTATAGAAGGTTCATCGAAGTGTTCGTATCTAATTCATCTCCTTTCACTAAGTTGACTCAGAAAATAGTGAAGTTTCAATGGTCTGAAGCTTGTGAGAAAAGCTTTCACGAATTGAAAACTAGGTTGACTACTGCCCCAGTATTAACCTTTACCAGAAGGTACGCAAGGTTTTGTTGTATATTGTGATGCCTCTCGAGTTGGACTGAGTTGTGTGTTAATGCAGAATGGTAAAGTTATAGCTTATGCCTCCAGACAACTGAAAGTTCACGAGAAGAATTACCCAACCCATGATCTAGAGTTGGCTACCGTAGTGTTTTCTTTGAAAATATGGCATCATTATCTTTATGATGTTCATGTGGATGTGTTCACCGATCACAAGAGTCTCCAGTATGTGTTTAGTCAGAAAGAGCTTAATATCAGACAAAGGAGGTGGTTAGAGTTACTGAAGGATTATGACATGAGTATTCTAGATCACCTAGGTAAGGCTAATGTTGTTGCTGATGCTTTGAGTAGGTTGTCTATGGGTAGTACCGCCCATGTTGAGGAAAAGAGGAGAGAGTTAGCAAAGGATGTGCAAAGACTTGCACGATTAGGAGTTCGACTAATGGTTTCCACAGAAGGAGGAGTAGTGGTGATAAATGGGGCTGAATCATCATTAGTGTCAGAAGTGAAAAAGAAGCAAGACCAAGATCCTATATTGCTTGAATTGAAGGAAAATGTTCATAAGCAAAAAGTGATGGCTTTGAACAAGGGGGAGAAGGTGTATTGAGGTATCAAGGTAGATTGTGTGTACCAAGGGTGGATGAACTCCAAGAGAGGATCATGGAGAAAGCTCATAGCTCCAGATATTCTATCCATCCGGGTTCCACAAAGATGTATCGTGACTTGAGAGAGGTATATTGGTGGAATAGTATGAAGAAAGGTATTGCTAAGTTTGTTGCTAAATGCCCGAATTGTCAACAAGTGAAAGTAGAGCACCAAAGGCCTGGTGGTATGGCTCAGAATATAGAACTTTCGGAATGGAAGTGGGAGGTGATCAATATGGACTTCGTTACTAGCTTGTCGCGGTCTCGTAGGCAACATGATTCGATTTGGGTGATTGTAGATAGAATGACTAAATCAGCCCATTTCTTACCAGTAAAGACTACCCATTCAGCAGAAGATTATGCTAAGTTGTATATTCAAGAGGTAGTCAGACTACATGGAGTTCCAGCGTCGATTATTTCAGATAGAGATGCCCAATTTATTGTACAATTTTTGAAGTCATTCCAGAAAGGCTTGGGTTCAAAGGTGAACTTGAGTACTGCTTTTCATCCTCAGACTGATGGTAAAGCAGAGCACACTATTCAGACTTTAGAAGATATGTTGAGGGCTTGTGTGATTGATTTCAAGGGTAATTGGGATGATCACCTACCTCTCATTGAGTTTGCTTATAATAATAGTTACCACTCTAGCATCCAAATATCTCTGTATGAGGATCTTTATGGGAGAAGATGCAGATATCCTATTGGATGGTTTGAGGTTGGTGAAGCTCGGTTGATAGGACCAGATTTGGTACATGAAGCTATCGAGAAAGTGAAGGTTATTCAAGAGAGGTTGAAAACAGTGCAGAGTCATCAGAAATCCTACACTGATGTTAGGAGAAGAGACCTAGAATTTGAAGTAGATGATTGGGTATACTTGAAGGTTTCACCCATGAAGGGTGTTATGAGATTTGGTAAGAAGGGGAAGCTTAGTCCCCGGTATATTGGTCCGTACAGAATATCCAAGAGGATTAGTAATGTAGCTTATGAGTTAGAGCTACCCCAAGAGTTAGCAGCGGTTCATCCACTGTTTCACATCTCTATGTTGAAAAAGTGTATGGGCGATCCTTCACTAATAATACCAACGGAAGATATTGGTATCAAGGATAGCTTGTCTTATGAGGAGATTCCTGTTCAGATTCTAGACCGCCAGGTTCGCAAGTTGAGAACCAAGGAAGAAGCATCAATCAAAGTTCTGTGGAGAAATCAGTTTGTTGAGGAAGCTACTTGGGAAGCTGAGGAGGATATGAAGAAGAGATATCCACATCTCTTTGAGCCCAGAGAAATTCTAAATCAAGGTACTAATTCTCTTCTTACTACTCTTTAATTGATATACTGAATGTGTTAGATTTGCTTGTTGGGTGTTTGAGCTGAATGTTAGATGTTACGCCCTTAGCCTACTAAGAGTAATCTCATTCGAGGATGAATGTTCCCAAGGGGGAGATATTGTAACACCCCGCTATTTGAAAGAGCTAATTTTTTTTAGAAAAAACCATTTTTTGAAAGAATGAAAATCTGAAATTTGGCAAGTTATAGTAAGTATGAGTTTTGGGTCAACTTCAGACGATCATAATTCCTAGTACATGATGATTTAGTGGAACACAAGATATCAAATGAAAGGTCTTTGAATTATCTTTCCAACGCCACTGAGTATGCTAGTTTTCGAGTTCGTATGAGGGAGATATGCCCGTTTGAAGTCGGGCTGTCTGAATAAGAAAAGTCACCCAAATTTTAGAAGGGTATTTTGGTCTTTTCATTACCCAATTAAATAAATCCGTTTTTAGTAAATTATTTGGGGTCCAAACTGAGTTAGTTCAGTTGACGCATTTAAGAATTACGCTAGGGCTTTGAAAAGAGGAGAAAAGTCAAGGAGTTCTTGGAGATTTCTTGCGGAATCGAAGTCGTTTCGCCAAGGGTTGATCCCTAAAGAGGTATGTGAGACTTTCATAGCGTTGGGTTCGTTCACCCACGTGCCAATCATGTTTGGTTCAGCGAAATTCATTCTAGAAAGTTGGAAGTTGATGATTTTGAATTATGTTCTTGAATATTGGCTTTTGTTCTTGAATTAAGTTGGGATTGTTGAGTTCTTGAGGAAATCGTGTCGATTTAAAGTTTTTTATGAATAGATTCTTGTGTACAGGCACTGGGTAAATGAATCTAAAGAGGAATTGAGAAAAAGAATCGAACTTAGGCGAATTGGGGTTAGAAAATGAAGAAGGAAAAAGTCGGGCAAATTTGCGTACCAGGTCCGCGTTGCGGACCTGTTCCTCAGGATTAAAACTTTTCTCTCCGCGTCGCGGATCCTTCTGCCTCAAAATTTATTTACCAAATATTTAAATGCATCTCCGCGTCGTGAACTTGCCTCCAGACAGTGATTTCTTTATCGTTTCTCATGTTTAACTATCTAAAAACACTCCTAAACATCACGAGATCTTTCCTTTCATAAATTACAACCTTGAATCCATAAATTTCATATTCAAGGAAAGTTAAGAGCCAAATCTAGAGAGTTCTTAGTCCTTTCAAAAGTCTTTTGCAAATCCTTTAAACTTGTTTTAAGACTTGAGTTTTGAGTTGAGTAAAGAGTAAAGAGTGAGTTCTTTTCTTCAAAAGAGTATATGGGGACTATGTATTCCCAAAGAGTAAATATTTTCACATTTAAACAAGAAAGGAAACACCGATTTCCAACAAAGCCTTTGAGCTAGTTTTTCAGTAAAGAGTAAATGCTTTCACAATCAAGCAAGAGAGGAAACACTGATTTCCTAGAGAGCCTTTGGGCTAGTTTTTGAGTAATTATCTCAAACCAGAGAAAGAGTTATGTTTTTAAACATATGAGCTAGTTATATTTTGGGAGTAGTATTGAGCATTGATATGGGGGAGAGTTCAGAAAACTCACAACCCCCATAAACCATGTAGCCATCATGGGTAGAAAAGGGTCATACTTTTTAGTTGATTCCTTAGTGCTTTTTAGCATAGACTAGTGGATCCGCTTAGTAGTTAGGTTCTATACCCCCGACAAGGTATAGGACGGCCCTGGCAGCGTGAGGCAAAATGTTGTATCATCACATAGCTCTTAAGTGATGGTAGTCGGTTAGGGAAACTCCCACAGTTATATTTTGTATTCTTATATACACAGAGATTACTTGTATTTTCACATGAAACAGAGTTTAAATTGTATCCTTGCATACAAACTGGGTTACCATTGTATTTTTAAATACACATAGTTGTTATCCATGTTTTAGAAGTTTTTCTTTATATTGCATTTTTATTATTTCTTTATATTGAAATGAGTTGAGTTGAGTTGAGACCAGGTATGTTCCTTCAGTTCCTTTAGAGCTTATGTCTTGTTTTAGTATTCCCCTTGCATGCTCGTACATTCAATGTAATGATGCCAGTTGGCCTGCATCTTTTTATGATGCAGATTCAGGTAACCAGGATCAGCATCCAGCGCATCGTTGATCCAGTTGAGCTTCAGAGTTGTTGATGAGACTACTTGCTTCTGGAGGATCCCTTTTTATTAGTTTATCAATTAGTTCATTAGGATATCGTGGGTCTTGTCCCGACGTCCATCTTAGTTGTTAGAAGCTTCATAGACAGGTAGTTATTGTTAGTTCTTGAGTCTTTTACATTTTTAGTATTGATGTTGAGACTTGAGTTGCCATTTTAGCTAGTTGAATGTTCTTTTAAGACATTCTAAGTTCTCTTCACGAATTCATTTTTTGTTAAAAAGGAGAGACTCATTTGTCTGCTTTTTTTTTCAAAAAAAATATCTGGTTTTTTTATTTTTTTTCCTCCCTTGATTAGAGTTTGTGTTAGCCAAGATAAAAACTTAATTAGCTATTATTCAAATGTATGAATGGCACCTCCAACTAAATGACAGGGCTCTAAAAGGCGTAAAAGTGAAGGAATTCCAGAATGCATGATTGTTTACATGATACCCAAGAATCTATGGAAATGGTGGACAAATATGGGAGATTATGAGCAAAGAAGGGTAAAAGAATATTTGGGACATCTTGTGCATTTGATAGAGATTGACCCAATAAGATATGTGATTGACGCAATTATTCTTTATGGGATCCAAAAAATAACGTATTTCGATTCTCCGACTTTAAAATGACACCAACTCTAGAGGAAATTGCTAGCTTTGGGAAAATGATCCAGTTTTCAGGGTGCTGATCTCCACAATAAAAGACCCATAATCCCAAAGAACGTCGACGGAAATAAGTTCGTGGTCCTACTCAAGATCAACCAAATAGAGAGGTAGAGTTTGAAAAATGGGTGGATCTCTTTGGACTTTCTATATGAGAGGTCCGGTAAAAGGGATGGATTTAAAAATTACCAGAACCAACTTAGCGATCAAGGGGGCATAGATGCTTGGAAAGTGAATGGGTGTTTTGCCTTCATGGTCACGTTTTTGGGCCTTATTGTTTTCTCCGAACGGGACAAGCATATCGACATTCGTTTGGCTGGGGTGGTGAAGGCGCTGACCAGAATGGAAAATCCTACCATTATTACCATGATCCTAGTAGATATGTTCTATGCATTGACTGAATGCAAAAATGGGGAAACGTACTTTGAAGGCTACAACATCTTGCTACAGATATGGTTTTGGAACATCTCTATCGTCATAACCGTGCGCCTAGGTTCACACCTAACTGGTGTTATCATGTATCCTCTCCTAAGGAAAGGGAAGCAAAAGTCAATTTTACAAAAGGAATTTTAGCATGTGAAGAAAAGTTCTCAGTAATCACGCCTGATGAAATTGTACGGTATTATTACTGGTTCCCAGCTAAGGATGTCATTTTCATGTCTACTGGTATCTCGTCTCTTGCGTTGATTGGGCTTAGAGGTGTCCAACCCTATGCCGCGGTTTAGGTTATTCGTCAGCTTGCTAGAGTTCAAGAAGTCCCACCAAATAATGATATGAGTAGATTTGTATTTGACACCCCACCAAGATTTGACTTTGATAGCAAGGATATTCTGATTATCTGGTTCGGGATTATAATTTCTAAGCAAAGAGAAATAGTTGTGGAGCAGGATAAAGGAAAAGTGGTCCCTGGGTACCTATTGTGGTTTCGTGATCCGATAACATTTGGTGACACTCCCGAAGGATCTAGCATGAAAAGGAAAGACCAGCACATCATAAGAAGGGCAAAGACACCATAGACTGACAAGAAGTTCAAGTCCAAATAGGAGGAATCTCCATTTGGAGGTACAATATATGGAGAGGGAATTGAAGCATACAGATGGGAAATTATCTCAATTATAAGAGGATTTGGATAGTAGAATTCATTTGGCCTAACAGATAAAAAGGGACCAGAGTTTTGAGATTTCTCGATTGAAAAGTGACTTAGTGGCATCTGAAGAGGTTGTGCACCACCAAAAAGGAGAGCTTAAGCAGCAGAAGGAGAAATTTGAGAAAGAAAAGTCATGTTGGATGCACTTACATGATCAACTTAAAACACAATTAGAAGAGCAAAAAGGGAAAATCAGTCATTACGCCGCTATCGAAGTGTAGCAAAGACAAATGATCATTGAAAGAGCAACACTTCGTAATTAGCTTGAAGTATCATATAAGCGAGAGGCCCTTTTAAGAAACAACCTTGGTGACCGTTAGGCATGGTTTAAAAACTGCCATGAGAATATGGGAAGGGCCGGACGTCAAGTTCATCAGTTGGCGGAACAAACCTTCTATGTTATTAAAAATCATCGTATGAATTACACAAAAGTAGCTGAGGAAGCACAAGTCATTGTTCCTCATCTGCCAAAGGTATTGCTGAATCATGAGACTTTTGTAACATCCCGAAAATTTCTAAGTTAATACTTGAACCATTCTTTATTTACTTGTAGGGTCATATCGCGTGATTCTTAAATTGCCCATATGTGTAAAGATAAATTATTTAGTGTGAGAATGATTTTGGATATCAATTAAGGTCACTAGAAACTTCTAGCACAAAGTAGAGAGTTTCCTTATAGATTACGTTTTGATGTAAGATTCTACTTGGATCAACTTCAAATGACTATATCTCTTAGAATATAAAGATTTACGTGGACCATAACCTATTAAATTAAAGGTATTTGAATCTTCTTTCCAACGCCACCAATTTCGCAACAATCTGAGGTTTGAGTAAAAATTTATGACTATTTTAGTACTTTGATACAATGCAGTGACGAATTAGCCGACGAGAAAATATTAGAAAGGGTCTTTATTGTCTTTTTTCCTCTAAGAAAACCCTAAATGAATTTCTTGACTAATTAAAGACCCAAAACAATCAGATTTTCATCTCTTAATCCATCATTCTCCTCTCTCTTAAACCCTAAGACAAAACCCTAAGGAAAAATCAAAGTAGAAGTCTCCATTCAATATTTTTTCAATCTTTTTCAAGATTCGTCTTCAAGGTAAGTCCTTCTCTAAGAATTTCATTCTTTCCAACTCAAATTTCTCCATACAATTATAAATCAGTAATGAAAATCATAATTCTTGGCCATAGAGATTTCAAGAATGTAATTCAAGAATCTCAAGAAAGGTTTTCTTGATTGTTTACCTTCAAGCTAGGGTTTCAAGGCTTCTAATCAAGTTTTTCTTCAAGATTCTTCAAGAACCTTGTTCTTCCAGGTATGTAAGGCTATCATAGTGTTGGACTAGTTCATCCTCACGCCCTACATCTACTTTTAAATCAGTAAAAGAGTAATCTAGGATTCTATCCCTAGATTTGAGTATTCTTGAGATGAATTTATTTTGAGTTCTTGAGTTCCTGTTTCTTTTTTAAATTCCATTCCTAATTATTGAATTTTTATATTTTATGCATTAATATTCTTGAGTTGATTTGTTGATGTTTATATTTCAACATGAACCATATGAATTGAGTATTCTTGAGATGAGTAGGATCGTTGAGTTCTAAGTTCCGAGTTCTTGAAGTTCTGGCATTCTTGAGTTCTACGTACTGAGTTTCCATATTGCTATTAATATCCCTGAGTTGAGTCGTTTATGCCCATAATTCCATATGAAGCCTATGAATTGAGTTATAAATTTTGAGAAGCTTTTTAAAGCCAACACTGGAGTTTTTAAACTGAGTTTTTTTGAGGAAATAAAGATGAGTTTTGAGAAAGATTTTCTAAAACATGGTTAGTATGACAATCGAGTATGTCATTAATGTTTAAGTAGTATGGTATCTAGATATACCATTAATGTTTATGTTGTATGACTTCCTGAGTCATCAATGATCATATTACAATATGATTTTGATATGTTTTTGAGAAAGAGTTTTCAAGTATGAGTTGAATAAGAGTATAAGGGGACTAAGTATTCCCAAAGGTATCAATTGTTTACATTGATAAAAGAAAACTTTGATTTCTAAATGAGTTATGACAAAAGATATTTCAAAAGCAGTTATCTCAAACCAGAGGAAGAGTTATGTTTTTAAACATATGAGCATGAGGCATATATTATTGGGAGTAGTATTGTGCACCAATCTGGGGATGAGTTTAGACAACTCACATTCCTCATAAACCATGTATGCCAACATGGGTACATGATCATACTTTTTAGATGACTCCTAAGTGCCTTCGGGCAGCTTAGTTGACCCACTTAGTTGAGGTGTTCTATACCCCGACAAGGTATATGACAGTTCTGGCAGCGTGGGAGAGATGCTGTATCATCATGTAACTCATTGTGATGGTTGTCGGTTAGAAAATCTCCCAATAGAGTTAAAGTGTATTTTTATATATCACTTGTTATGTTGATTTCAGAGATGACAAAGTATTTTGTAAAGCTTTAAATGATTTTACTCCTTTATTTCTTTACATTGAGCTTGAGTTCATTATTATCTATTGCAGTCCTTTCTTTCAGTTATTTCTTATTCAGCTATATTACATACTCGTACATTCAATGTACTGATGTCATTCGACCTGCATCTTTTAATGATGCAGATACATGTTCTTAGGATCCTCAACTAGAGTCTGTTGAGATCACTTCATCCGCTCATCAGCTTTCGAGTGAGGTCTCTTTACTTTCGGAGGACTCCACTTTTATGAGTTGCTAGTAGTAGTTCTTTTGAGGAGTCGGGGGTCTTTTCCCAACACTCATCTTTGTATAGTCGAGGCTTCATAGATAGACAGTTTTGGAGAGTCTTTCAGTTTTAGATATTTTATTTAAAATTTATGTTTCATACTCAGTATATTCAGCGAAGTTTAGAGATTCAGTAAACTATTTTTAAATATTTTTTTCAATTTGATGCTTATGTATACTTGAATTAGTCTTCCGCTGGTAGTCAGCCATGATAAGGGTTTTCTTGGGGACCACCAATGATTCTCGAGTACCGTCCACGTCCAGGGTGTAGGCTCGGGTCGTGACAACTTTGGGGGGACAACGAAAGTGCCAGGATGATGAAGAAGATTGAAGAAGAGTCCAGAAGTTGTTTTTTAGTTTTATCTTGTTTTGTTTAAGACTTCGTATTTTTAGTTTAACCTTTCGCTTAAAGAGATCATGTTGATCATAGTTGTGTTTAAACCCCTTGGTTTGATCTTTTTGTTTAAAGACTTTTTCAAGGCAATGAAAATGAATGAAAGGGTTTTTTTGCTTTTCTAAATTAATTCAGTTGAGTTGTCTAATTTTTTGAACTATGTATGATCTGATTCATGCGATGCCATGATACGTAGGCAACTTCCAAAGTGTTCGATCAAAACTGTCTTATAAAAAAAAGAAAATAAAAAGGAAGACAATGAGCAAAGCAAAGCTGGGATGATTCAAACGACCTTCTGAACTCATGTTGTTATGTGCTTAACAAATGTGTGATTGATGTGTAAACTGTCTAACCCCTAACAAATTTGTTCATTTTCCTTTAATTTAGTAAGCTTTCAGTGGTTGGTTTATGGTAAACTGGCAGAACATTTGTACTTTACCAGGTCTAAGCTTAGAGCGTCAGTGATAACATATACCGAAATTGTGGTGAATCAAGTGGATACTCCAGTTGATTTAATGACAAGAGAGTCAGCCACTGCCAAGGAAAATCGGACACTGAGACATGTTATGGTGCAGTTGTGGCAAGCCTAGGCAAATGGCCAAGAACCATCCATTCCTAGTTTTCCCGAGATCACAAGTATCCAATCTTCATCTTCTCAAGTCCCGATATCTGATCCTTTCTTCCCTCTAGGGTATGGCCCCTTTGATAATTATGCGTCCAGACCATCAACAACACGCCCCCAAGGCATGCCATCCAGGAATAACCCCACTATCACGATAGTTGCACTAGTCTATACTCTCTCATAGCTAACTGTGACGCATAGAGCAACTCAAGTGGGATAGTTCACCGCCCAACAAGAGTAATACTATACTCTTGGGATAGCATTCGGCAGCCTAACTCTGTCCATTTTGGTTCCCCTATCAATGTTGAGAGGCCCACTCAAAGCTCAAAGAAAGAGGAAGTGATCAGGAAAATGAAAAGCATCGAGCAACACATAAAAAGTATGCAAGGGCTAGGAGGGCACAAGAGTGTCACGTTCAATGACTTGTGTATGTTGCCAAATGTTCACCTCCCACCTGGTTTCAAAACCCCTAAGTTTGATAAGTTTGATAAGTATGATGGGCGCGGTGATCCCATAGCTCACTTCAAACAATACTGCCATATCGCAATACACTTTCTAATATGAGAAAGAAGCCAAATGAAAGCTTCCGAGAATATGCCATCAAATGGAGAGAGAAAGCAGCCAGGGTCAAACAACCATTGGATGAACAAGAGTTGGTTGACATCTTCATAGAGGCTTAAGATCCTGACTACTTCCATCACCTGACAGCCGCAATGGGAAGACTATTTCACACAACAATCAAAATTGTAGAAATGGTCAAAAGGGGTCTCAAAGCAGGAAGAATCGTGAGCCAGGCAGCAATCAAATCTACCACACAGGACATTCAGGGTGGTTCAGGCTATTTTGGAAATCGTAAAAGGAAAGAGGAAGTTTCTTCGTTGGCGTCAGGGTCAAGGGGTGTGCAAAGGAAGTCTGATTGTCCTTACCAGCCAATTAAGGGACAATCTAGCTATCCTCCGCATTACTACCCTTATGTCCCTCAATATTCAGTATCTCCATATCCATACATAGTCTTCAATGCTAAGTCATATGTGCACCCTCCTAGTCTCCCACATTTTTGGACCCCAACTCAGGGAAACCTCCGCCCACAATGAGCACCCTATCAAGTCCCTTACAACCCTCCTCCTTTGCAAAATTATGCTCAACAGCAGGGACATAAAAGGAAATTAACTCCATTGTTGTTATATGACTTAGATGTTTTAGCTCTAGAAAAAAAAATATCTTTATTCCATAAGATAACTAATATTAGAAAATTTATTACCGAATAGAACAAAAGATTTATGTACGTGTTTTAAAAGAAAAAGAACTAAATACCTTATAATAAGTATGTTAAACAATAGAGGAATTTTTAAAGCTTACCAATGAAACACTAGCTTGTGGTGCAGTAAAAGATATGTGAACTGCCATTATTGCATCTCTACGATAAAATTTGTGGTATGAAACACTTAGTTATATATTATGTAAAATTAAAAATTGTGTGAAGTAATATTGGAGGAAATAATAAAAAAATATCATTTAAAGAAACAAAGAAGATGAAATTGCTAGTTTTCTAGTAATTCATATATATTAATTAATATTTTTAAACTTAATAAAGTTCTAGAATATCACAAAAGATAAAGAAATAGATGTTTTTCCATAAATCTTATGTTTTCAATAACATGTGCAATGATTTTCTTGAGAAACTCAAACTTGTTTGTAACATTTCTAGCATCTTCACATAAAAAGAAACTTATATTTAGTATTCTTGTTAAAACAAAATATAGTTTCAATGGTTACAAAAACTAATTTTTATTTTAATATATTTATCTATAAAATAGTTTGATAGGAGTAATGATAGTAAGTTAAGTGCTCTACGTTAATTCAATGTTTGTTCAATTTTTGCAAAAAATACCATGCTTAGTTTGTAGGCGTTTGAACATGTGATTTCATCTTCTGATTTGAAATCATGAGATAAAAAATCAGCATTTGGATAAGCGATTTCAAATTATGAGATGAAATCTCAAATTCTCCAAAAAATATTTGATTTTGGAATTTTATATTATGATTTCACATTTTTCAAATACAAAAATTGTCCCATAAGTTTATATTTTATATAAAAAACATCATATATCTACTTATATTTTGCGAGAATACCAGAGGAGTAGTGAAAATTTACGAAATATGAACATGATGATATAATTACTAATGATACTGACCATGTTCAGTTATATTAAAGAGTATTACACTACAACTCATGTTTAATGTTACCTTTTTATTGAACTAAATTAAAGTTCGATCAATAAATATTGTATTTTTTTAGAATAACTTTTTGATAGTGTATTATATTTTTGTTATGAACTTTTGCTTATTTGGTAAGATTGTAAAAAATAATTTGGGGTTCTTTTGATAGTTTTCATAACTTATGGGGATTTTATGTTTATGAGCCAAAAATATAACTTAAAAATCCAAATTACATGTCCAAACAAAACTTCAAGTTGATTTCATATCATGATTTCATCTCACATGAATGTCTATTAACTAACTTTTTTATATGGGTATAAATGGTTCAAAAGAGTTTTGTATGTGGTGAGTTTAATCAAGGGTAGATGTTTGATTTTTTTCATTACCTCACAAGTATTTTACCGAGGTGATACCATAATAATTTTCTAAGTCATGTATGATTTGGATTTGAAAAAAAATATTTTGCATGTTTTAATACTTGAAAAAAAAGTCACTCACTGAAAATAAAACCTTTCTTCATTCATCATAGCCATTAATTCTATAATAATTATTAATTATGTCTTAAATTCCCCCCTGTATATTTTAGAAAACTCATAATCCCTATTTGTTTAGGAGACCCTTTGTCCTAATAGATTTGGAAAAAGAATATATTGTCCTTCTAAGATTGGGAGAACATTTTCCTTATAGGATTGTGACTACTTGGATTTATATATGGGGGATATAGTTGGGGATTCTAAATCATGATATATGACACAATGTAGTCCTAAGGGTTTGAGAGGATTTAGATTTCTTCTTTTATTTGTGGAAAACTCTCTCTGCTTTTTCCACGATATTTACGCAACAATAATAAATAATATTATATGGACGAAAATTATCTTGAATGACCTTTCATATTTTGCATGAATGTAGGACTTAACTAAAAAATGGCACAAGTGGAGAATATAATTTAGACTTATTATATAACCTATAAAAGTGTTATTATTAATATTATTAATCATATACTCCATGTGTTACAATATTTATGACACACGTTTTTTTAATTAGTTTAAAAAATATGACATATTTTCTTATTTGGCAAATGTTTAATGACACTATTTACGTTTTAATCATGTTGGGTTTCACTTATTTGGAAAAATATTCACAAAGGTGTACTCTTATATTTAAAACATCATATTTTAAGGATGATTTTGCAACATATATATCAAAGCCTTTTCATATTTCATAAGCTTTTTTATAGTAAAACTTCATCACATAAATTGAAACGGAAAGAGTATATATTTAGCTTATTTGTATATGTATGACATATTCAAATGTTATTGTTATGATACAAGCCATGTGTTTTAGCTCTAGAGAAGAATATTGTTCTTTATTTAAAAATACAAATAACATTAAAAAGATTGTTCAAGAATCCATCAAAATATTTTTGTACATGACTTAAAATAAAATAAACTAAACACTTTATAAATATTGGAGAAACTTTTTAAAAACTTACCTCTAAAACATCGACTTTTGATTCATCAGGTGCGATAACAGATATTGAACCTTCCATTCATACTGCATCCTTATCATCATCAACTTTATGTTGCTTATCCATATTTTAGTAGAAAATATGAAAATATTAGTTAGATATTTTGTAGAACAAAAATTTTGTGAAATAATGGAGAAGGTTTTCAAAAAAGGATGAAAATAGTTCGCTTGCTACTAATTTGAATGTATGTATCAAGTAATATTTTAAGAACATAATCTATGTGATAGAATACCCAAAATATAAAAGAAAAAGATGAATGTTCATCAATCTTATCCATTTCGTAACAAGATCAATGATGGTTGTAGACATTCATCTCTTAAGACTCACTAAATTCATTAGATATCTGATAAATAGTTTCATCCTAAATCTTATTTTTTTTCCTAAATAAACTATTAAAGAAAATACAACCTCTAGGTCTATCATAAATTAAATTGATTTCCACCATAACAATAATTTTTTCTTTATAAATTTGGTAAAACCTAAGATGACCGGTCTCCTCTTTTCTGATCTAGATTTACTAAAATTTGCATCCTTGAAATAGAAAATTAAAAGTAAATGGTTAAACAAAGAGAGGAAAAAATTATGAAAATCATAGATTCATCTGACTAGTACTTGTAAAAAAAATTCAAACTCTAAAAGTAACATGTTATTTATTGCAATGATATGTGAAATGATTCTTTCTGGTTATCATTAATATCATTTTCCTCCTTAACCAAAATATTACATACATTTAAAAAAAAAGGATAAAATGAGAGAAGATCGTTTGAGATAGTTTATTCATGTCGTAGGTTGTTTTATAAATGTGTCGGTCCATTCGAGTAAACCTATGGTAAGTGAAGGTGTTAAGTATTTCATTGAAGAAAGTTGATTCAAAGGACTTACTATTTCTTAGCATAAATGCAGGCTCAACTAAAGATATCACACAATAGAAAAAAATACATATAGGTGATATCTACTAAGGAAAACTAGAATTTATGTCTCATTCATGTGCACTTAATTAAGATTTAATATTAATCAATCAAATCTCGATCATTTAGTATGTATCTTTTTATGTCGGAATCTAATCAGTCACACCTTAACCATCAAGTACATTTTCAAGGATATGATCATTTGATGGGTATGAATTGATATAAATGATTAAGATCTATAACAAAGCCTAGTATCATTAACATATCTATTAAATGATTTCTTAAAAGATAACAATTCACCAATTCCATTTATTCACCGTCATCATTTTCCCCAAGTAACAACTACCACAATAAACCACCCACAACTACCATTCTTAATGGCCACTATACCAATTCATTATAATCAGCTAACACCACCATCAACTATTATTTACAATTATTAATGACACCAACCATCATTAGGATTAAAATCATCGAACTTTATGAGCAATCACCCTGATAAGTCACAATTATATTGTCAACCACCATTATCTATGTTGACACCAAATTTTGGTTTGATATTTTTAAAGTTAATACTTTTAAGTATTTTATTTATTAAATAGTTCAAAATACATGTTTTGCAATTTTAATGCAATTTGTTGATAATTATCCTTATTTCTCAAAATATTAGGATTTTTATCGGTTAGTTCTGTTTATATTATTTTTGTCACAATCGATTGAATACGTTCAAATATTTTTTCATTTTTGATTAAATCATCATTTCTATTAAATTATATTTTTTACATGCCATTTGTTATGTTCGTTAAATTTTTTAATATATTTATTTTATTCATTACATTTGTTAATATTCATTTTGATATTTTGCACAGTCTAGAAATGTCATGCCCCGAGCCTACACCCTGGGCGGAACTGGCACTCGAGAACCATTGCTGACCCCAAGAGAACCCTTGGCCTGACTGACTACTCAGCGGAAGACATTAAGCATTAATAAAAGAAATCAATGCAACTCTACTCAACTGTCTCAAGATAACTTAGAATGTTTTAGAAATAAACATTCAACTAGCCAAAGTAGCAAACCAAGTCTTATAACAAACAACTGAACTGCAAAGACTAAAGAACTATAGCTATCTGTCTATGAAGCCTCTAAAACTATGAGGGATGTCGGAACAAGACCTTCGATCATCCTAACAACTGAAAATGATAAAACAATGTAAAAAGGGATCCTCCGGAAAGCAAGGAGGCTCACCAACTGACTCTGAGTGCTCAACTGGATCAACGAAGTGCTAAATGCTGATCCTGGTTACCTGTATCTGTATCATAAAAGATGCAGGCCAAATAGCGTCTGTACATGGAATGTACGAGCATGTGAAGGGAGTACTTAAACAAGAAATAAGCTTGAAATGGAACTGAAGAAACTTACCTTGTCTCAACTCCACTCATTTCAATATAAAGTAGTAATAAGGATGCAATCTAATGAAAAGCTTTAATACATGTAAATAACAACTTAGTGTATTGAAAAATACACAATAACTTAGTTTGTATATGAAAATACAAGTAACTCTGTGTATATAAGAATATAAAATATCTCTGTGGGAGTTTCTCTAACCGACAACCATCGCTATGAGCTATGTGATGGTACAGCGTTTTACCTCACGATGACAGAGCCGTCCTATACCTTGTCGGGGGTATAGAACCTAACTTACTAAGTGAATGCACTAGTCTATGCTAAAAGTATTAAAGAATCATCTAAAAAGTATGACCCTTTTCTACCCATGTTGGCTACACGGTGTCACGCTCTGAGCCTACTCCCTGGGCAGGACTGGCACTCGAGAACAATTGCTGGCCCCAAGAGAACCCTTGGCCTGGCTTAACTCATAGCGGAACACTTAAACAACATGAAACAGTCTCAAAAGATAAACTCATGCAATGATCTTAAAATGTCTTAAAATAACATTCAACTAGCCAAAATGGCAACTCAAGTCTCAACATCAATACTGAAAATGGAAAAGACTCAAGAACTAACAATAACTAACTTGTCTATGAAGCCTCTAACAACTGAGATGGACGTCGGGATAAGACCCACGACATCCTAATGAACTAACTGATAAAGCAATAAAAAGGGATCCAGAGGAAGCAAGGAGGCTCAAAAAAAACTCTGAAGCTCAACTGGATCAACGGTGCACTGGATATTGATCCTGATTACCTGAATTTGCATCATAAAAAGATGCAGGACAACTGGAATCAGTACATTGAATGTACGAGCATGCGAGGGGAATACTAAAACAAGACATAAGCTTGAAAGAAACTGAAGGAACATACCTGGTTTCAACTCAACTCAACTCATTTCAATATAAAACAATAATATAAATGCAATATAAAGAAAAGCTTTTAAAATATGGATAACAACTCTGTGTATTTAGAAATACAATGGTAGCTCAGTTTGTATGAAAGGATACAATTTAAACTTTGTTTGTATGTGAAAATACAAGCAGTCTCTGTGTATAAAAGAATACAAAATATAACTGTGGGAGTTTCTCTAACCGACAACCATCACTTAAGAGCTATGTGATGATATAGCATTTTGCCTCACGCTGCCAGGGCCGTCCTATACCTTGTCGGGGGTATAGAACCTAACTACTAAGTGGATCTACTAGTCTATGCTAAAAATCACTAAGGAATCATCTAAGAAGTATGACCCCTTTCTACCCATGACGGCTATATGGTTTATGGGGGCTGTGAGTTGTCTGAACTCTCCCCCATATCGGTGCTCAATACTACTCACAAAATATAACTAGCTCATATGTTTAAAAATATAACTTTTTCTGTGATTTGAGATAATTGCTCAAAAACTAGCCCAAAGGCTCTCTTGGAAATCAGTGTTTCCTCTCTTGATTAAATGTGAAGACATTTACTCTTTACTGAAAACTAGCTCAAAGCCTATTTTGGAAATTGGTGTTTCCTTTCTTGATTAAATGTGAAAACATTTACTCTTTGGGAATACATAGTCCCCATATACTCTTTTGAAGAAATGAACTTCACTCTTTACTGTTTACTCAACTCAAAACTCAAGTCTTAAAATACTTTTGAAAGGACTCTAAGAACTCTATAGTCTTGGGTCTTAACTTTCCTTGAATTTGAAATTTATGGATTCAAGGTTATGATTTGTGATAGGAAAGATCTCGTGATGTATGAAAAATAATCAAGAAATCACTGTCCAGAAACAAGTCCGCGACGCAGAGATGCATTTAAATATTTGGTCGCGAAATAAATTTTGAGGCAGAGGGGTCCGTGACCTCTCCGCGACGCGGAGAGAAAATTTCCAATCCTGAGGAATAGGTCTGCGTACCCAGATTTGCCCGACTTTTTCCTTCTTCATTTTCTAACCCCAATTCGCCTAAATTTGATTATTTTTCTCAATTTCTCTTTAGATTCAATTACCCAATATGTGTACACAAGAATCTATTCATAAATGACTCTAAAATCGACACGATTCCATCAAGAACTCAACAATCCCATCAAATCTCAAGAACGAAAGCCAATTTCAAGAACACAATTCAAGATCATCAAACTTTCAACTTTCTATAACGAATTTCGCTGAGCTAAACATGATTGGCGCCTGGGTGAACGCTATGAAAGTCTCACATACCTCTTTAGGGATCAACCCTTGGCGAAACAACTTCGATTCCGCAAGAAATCTCCAAGAACGCCTTGACTTTTCTCCTCTTTTTTCTTCTCTCAAAGCCCTATCGTAATTCTTAATTGCATAAACTAAACTAACTCAATTTAGACCCCAAATAATTTACTAAAAATGGATTTATTTGATTGGGTAATGAAAAGACCAAAATATCCTTCTAAAATCTGGGTGACTTTCCTTATTCAGACAGCCCAACTTCAAATGGGCATATCTCCCTCATACAAACTCAAAAACTAGAAAACTCGATGGCGTTGGAAAGATAATTCAAAGACCTTTCATTTGATATCTTGTAGCCCACCTAACTCATCCTGTTCTAGGAGTTATGGTTGTTTGAAGTTGACCCAAAACTCATACTTAACATAACTTACACAATTTCAGATTTTCATTCTTTCCAAAAATGTTTCTTTCTAATTTTTAGTTCTTTCAAATAGCGGGGTGTTACAATATCTCCCCCTTGGGAACATTCGTCCTCGAATGAGATTATTCTTAGTAGGCTAAGGGCGTAACATCTAACATTGATCAAACACCCTACAAGGAAATCTAACACATTCAATATATCAATTAAAGAGTACTAAGAAGAGAATTAGTACTTTGATCTGGAATTTCTCTAGGTCAAAGAGATGTGAATATCTCTTTTTCATATCCTCCTCAGCTTCCCAAGTAGCTTCCTCAAAAAACTGATTTCTCCACAGAAGTTTGAGTGATGCTACTTCCTAGGTTCTCAAATTGTGAACCTGGCGGCCTAGAATCTGAACAGGAATCTCCTCATAAGACAACCTATCCTTGATACCAATATCTAAGTGAAGGATCGCCCATACACTTTTTCAACATAGAGATGTGAAACACTGGATGAACCACTGCTAACTCTTGGGGTAGCTCTAACTCATAAGCTACATTACCAATCCTCTTGGATATTCTGTACGAACCAATATATCGGGGACTAAGTTTCCCCTTCTTACCAAATCTCATAACACCCTTCATGGGTGAAGTCTTCATGTATACCCAATCATCTACTTCAAACTCTAAGTCCCTTCTCCTAACATCAGTGTAGGATTTCTGTCGACTCTCCGCTGTTTTCAACCTTTCTTGAATAACTCTCACTTTCTCCATAGCTTGATGAACTAGTCTTGTCCTATCAACCTAGCTTCACCAACTTCAAACCATCCAATAGGAGATCTGCATCTTCTCCCATAAAGAGCTTCATAAGGAGCCATCTGGATGCTAGAATGGTAACTATTGTTGTAAGCAAACTCATTGAGAGGTAGGTGATCATCCCAATTACCCTTGAAATCAATCACACACGCCCTCAACATATCTTCTAAATTCTGAATAGTGCGCTCTGCTTGACCATCTGTCTGAGGATGAAAAGCAGTACTCAAGTTCACCTTGGAACCCAAGCTTTTCTGGAATGACTTCCAAAACTGTGCAGTAAATTGTGCACCTCTATTTAAAATAATGGAAACAGGAACTCCATGAAGTCTTACTACCTCTTGAATATATAACTTGGCATAATCCTCTGCTGAATATGTAGTCTTTACCGGTAAAAAGTGGGCTGATTTTGTCATTCGATCTACAATCACCCAAGTAGAATCATGTCGCCTGCGAGACCGTGGCAAGCCAGTAATAAAATCCACATTGATCATCTCCCACTACCATTCCAGAAGTTCTACATTCTGAGCCATACCACCGGGCCTTTGGTGCTCTACTTTAACTTGTTGACAATTCGGGCATTTAGCAACGAACTCAGCAATACCTTTCTTCGTACTATTCCACCAATATACTTCTCTCAAATCACAATACATCTTTGTGGAACCCGGATGGATAGAATATCTGGAACTATGAACTTTCTCCATGATCCTCTCTTGGAGTTCATCCACCCTTGGTACACACAACCTACGTTGATACCTCAAAACACCATCTCCCACTTGTTCAAAAGCCATCACTTTTTGCTTATGAACATTTGCCTTCAATTCAAGCAATATAGGATTTTGGTCTTGCTTCTCTTTCACTTCTGACACTAATGATGATTCAGCCCCATTCATCACCACTACTCCTCTTTCTGTGGAATCCAATAGTCTAACTCCTAATCGTGCAAGTCTGTGCACATCTTTCGCTAACTCTCTCTTTATTCCTCAACATGGGCGGTACTACCCATAGACAACCTACTCAAAGCATCATCAACCACATTAGCCTTACCTGGGTGATAGAGAATACTCATATCATAATCCTTGAGTAACTCTAACAACCTCCTCTGTCTGAGATTAAGCTCTTTCTGACTAAACACATACTGAAGACTCTTGTGATCGGTGAACACATCCACATGAACACCATAAAGATAGTGACGCCATATTTTCAAAGCAAATACTATGGCAGCCAACTCTAGATCATGGGTTGGGTAATTCTTCTCGTGAACCTTAAGCTGTCTGGAGGCATAAGCTATAACCTTGCCATTATGCATTAAGACACAACCCAAACCAACTCTGGACGCATCACAATATACCACAAAACCTTGCGTACCTTCTAGTAAGGTCAATACTGGGCAGTGGTCAACCTAGTTTTCAATTCCTAAAAGCTTTTCTCACAAGCTTCAGACCATTGAAAGTTCACTGTTTTCTGAATCAACTTAGTCAAAGGAGATGAAATAGATGAGAAACCTTTGACGAACCTTCTATAATATCCAGCCAACCACAAGAAACTCCTAATATCAGTTGGAGATGTGGGTCTAGGACAATTCTGCACTGCCTCTATTTTCTTAGTATCAACTCTAATTCCATCACCGGAAATAATGTGGCCTAAAAATGCCACACACTCAAGACAAAACTCACACTTAGAGAATTTAGCATACAAATTTCTATCCTTTAGAGTTTGGAGAACTACTCTGAGATGACTAGCATGATCTTCCTCATTTTTCGAATAGATTAGTATGTCATCAATGAATACGATAACAAACATGTCTAAATAAGTCTTGAATACTCTATTCATAAGGTCTATGAACGCTGCAGGCGCATTGGTCAAATCAAATGACATAACTAGGAACTTATAATGACCATAACGGGTCCTGAAAGCTATCTTTGGAATATCACATTCCCTGACTCTCAACTGATGGTAGCCTGATTTGAGGTCTATTTTCGAAAAACAAGTGGCACCCTGAAGTTGATCGAAGTGATCATCAATTCTCGGAAGAGGATACTTATTCTTGATAGTAACCTTGTTCAACTGACGGTAATCTTTACACATTCTAAGAGAATCATCCTTCTTTCTCACATATAAGACCAGAGCGCCCCAAGGTGAGATACTTGGTCAAATAAAACCTTTCTCAATAAGATCTTTCAACAGCTCTTTTAACTCTTTCAAATCAGCTGGTGCAATTCTATATGGCAGAATAGATATAGGACGAGTATCGGGAAGAAAATCTATACCGAAGTCTATTTATCTCTCAGGAGGGACTCCGGGAAGATCATATGGAAACTCTCTTACTACCGGAACTGACTAAATATGAGGTATCTCAACACTAGAGTCATTAACTCGGACTAAGTGATAGACACACCCCTTGGAAACTAACTTTCTCGCCTTAAGGTACGATATAAAATGACCCTTAGGCACTGCTGAACTACTTTTCCACTCTATAACTGGCTCATTAGGAAACTGGAACTTAACAACTCGAGCTCTACAATCGACTGAGGCATATGTCACGACCCGAGCCTACACCCTGGACGTGGCCGGCACTCGAAAACCAATGCTGGTCCCGAAGCAAACCCTCATCCTGGCTGACTACAAGCGGAAGACTAACTCAAGCATACAAAAGCTTAAAAACTAAATAAAAAGAATATATTCAACTCGCCATAAAATAGGCAACTTAAGTCTTTAAAATATTTAACAAAATAAATGAACAGACTTCTGAAACTCTATTGTCT
>JAJONR010002894.1:0-68454 GCA_029582245.1 Solanum etuberosum
ATAAGATAAGCATGATACTATACTGGAAATACTGAACATGAACTAACTGAATGCAATGACCAAGTTTATAACATGCTGAGACTGAAATCTGACTGTAATTGATAACATGGTCAATGCAATAGAATCTAACTGTGAGGGAGCAACTAATAACCGACATAAAACCATATGAGCTAAATGTGGAGTCTGATGTATACGCCCCATCGAGAGGACCCAATATACCCTGCCAGAGGTATAGAGGCATGACTGGCGTGATCACTAAAATGATGCCCACAAAAGGAACTTACATCCTATGGGGCACATAGTTCTGGGACTATTCGGGTACGTTGAACCCTAGTCCAACTCGGTATTAAGTCTACTCCCAACAGATTATGTAAATAACACATTATGACTGAATTTTTGTAATACTGGATAGCTCAAAATACTGACATGCAAAATCTGAGAATGCAACATTAATGTACTGATAAGTAAACACTCGTAACTGGGGCATGTATATCTGAATATAAGTGACCTAGCATGTGTAATTCATGTACTAAACGAATCACACAACTAGGGTTCTGAATTTTATGCAAGAACTGAAGCAACAACATAATAATCTGATTTGGATCATTCTAGCAGCTAAAACCCAACAATTTCTAACATTCAAGAAACCCTGGGTCTAGATAATATCAAGGGAATCAAGATTCTGACTGAATTCCAGGGACCTAATGGGCGAAAAGAACCCACTAGTGAAATCCCACAAACTAGGTGACGAATTCCACGGAGAAATCTTTCGATTTCAGGGTTGGAACTGATGGAAACTCGTTGCGTTATTGGACTAGGGCTTGGTCAACTTTTTCTCCTTCTGCATTCTAAGGTTTCTAAGTTTTTGCTGAATGATTGATTAGGGTAAATTCTAATTTAGTTTCTAGGCTGAAACTGACAAAAACTACGTAGTTTAAGGGTTAAACGACATAGTTTAGAGGTCCAATGCATAGGGAAAAGACCAAAAGACCCCTGACTTAAAATCTGTCGGGGACACCGATGGACCGTGGATGGACCGACGGTCTGTTCTGGTCAACCTTCGATCAATACTGGGAGGGGGTTCTGGGGGTCTTGATCCACGAACCAGGACCACGGGCTGTGGCCTGACCTACAGTCCATAGGTCCGGCCATGGGTCGACCCTTAGAACCATTTTCTGGACTTTCCTGAGAGGGGTTGCAGGTGGCCAACCACGGACCACCACCTACGGTCCGTGGGTCACCCTACGGCCAGTGGGTGGTGCCCGTCGGTGGCACCTGCAACTTTTGATTCCCGCAATCTGGTCTGTCTAGGATACAGGGTGTTACAACAATCTACTTAGATAATTAGCAACCATGTTGGCCTTACATAGGTTGTAGAGAATACTTATATCATAATTCTAAAGTAATTTCAGGTATCTTCTTTCTCCAAGGTTCACTTCTTTCGAACTAAAAACATACTAAAGACTCTTGTGATCAATGAACACTTCCATATGCACGCCATAATGAAAATGATGCCAAATCTTTAATGCAAATAGTAATGCTTCGAACTCAATATCGTAAATCAAATAATTCTTATCATAAGCCTTGAGCTATGTGGAAGCATAAGCTACTTAACATTCTACATCAAGCAACTACTAAGCTCCCGCCCACCCCCAACCAATTAGGGTAAAGTGTTCATTCATACCTTCAACAGCACCGAGATATTGGCTCATGACCATGTTTACTTCATCTTCAAGAGCACTCTTCTCGTTGTGGAATGATATACGAGAAATAGATGCTCAGCCTGCAATGTCTGATAACGGCGATGAAGTTGTTAAGAGCGAGGATATTTCCCAACACACAACAAAGGCCTACTTTATATAGGTCTTAAAAATTGTCTTAGTAATATCACTATCTCTAACTTTTAATTGAAGATAGTCGGATCTGGTCTATTTTAGAGAAACAAGTGGCACCATCAAGCTCATCAAACGAGTCATCCACTATAAGAAGATGAGAATTATTCTTTACACTGACTTTGTTGAATGGAAGATACTCAATTTCTAAGGAAACCATCTTTATTTTGTATGAAAAACACCAGATCACCTCAAGGAGAGACACTCGGTGTAATGAACCCTTATCAAAGAGATCTCTTAGTTACTTTTTTAACTTCTTTAACTCTACTCGGGCCCTTCTATATGGAGGAATAGAGATAGGTTGAGTATTATGAAGGTTATCTATTACAAAGTATATTTCTCTATCAAAAGGGACTTCAGGAAGAGTGTATTATCTGGAAACAAAAACTTTACTACTAAGGTTCTACAATCGACATCGGCATAATAAGAATATAATCAGTCCATGCCTAGAATAATATAAAAATCCACCAAATCTAACTCAACTAAGTCAATCGTGGTGTCTTAGTCATGGATTGAAACGGTGCAATTTCTATAGACTCTCTTTTCCAATATAGACTCCCAAACCAAAGTGCAAACCTAAAAGGCTCTAGAAGTTGTTCAGGAATGAATAACAAATTTTACGACTATATACGGAGTCATAAAAGACAAGTTAGCACCTAGATCAAGTAGACAATAGACATCTAAAGAGAATACTTTTAATTAAACAGTAATGACATTAGGTGAGCTTTCCTGATCCTGACGGCTAAAGATAGATTATAGATGGTTTTGACCTCACCCTATTCCTAATGTAGTGCCTTTCTAGGTAACCCTACCTACTGGAGTTGTTGAAGCAGACTAGGCCTTGTTGCCCCCATTACCTTATCTCATAGACAAACAATTACTAAGAAACTGACCCAACTGACTAGATTTGTAACATCCATTTGTTCAACCAAGACACTCCCCTTGATGAGCCTACTTTCCACAAGTTGGGTTTCAAGTACTTCCTTGTGACACACTTCCTTGTGCTTGAGAACTCTAAACTCTAAAATTCTAGTTGTTTTGAAATCTCTGTTCATTCCTATTTCTTGATGCAGGGGCACTAGTTGCTAATGGTGCAGGTCCAAATGACATCTTCTGAAAGAATGACTTATTTCTATTCCCCTACTGACTAGGCTCATGAAATGCTGACTTTTCCCTATTACTCTGATGTTCTTCCTTATCTTTCTTCTAACTCTACCTCAACCTGTCGAGAATACCCCATGAGTCTGTGATATCCATATCATTGATCAATAGTGCATCTTTACATTCTCTCTTTACACAATTACCCAACCAAGACATAAAGTTCCTTATCCTAGCTATCATGTATGGGACAATCTTTGGAGCATTGCAAGATAGTTGGGTGAACTTAATACCATACTTATTCACAATCATAGAATCTTACTTCAAATTCACAAACTATTTCACCTTAACCTCTCTCATCTCTTGGGTAAAGAAATGATTCAAAAGTGCTCTCTTGAAGCTATCTTAGTCTGCTGAAAGATCATTCTCACCATGACCTCGCTCCCACTAATCATACGAACATTCCTAACATCTTTTAGTTAATACAAAGCAAGTTCAACACCCTCAGTTTCAACAGCATGCGTCACTCCCAAGGTTTTACACATCTCATCAATAAAGTTCTTAGGGTTTTCTTTTATCCTAGACATTGTAAACACAAAAGGGTTCACCTTGAGGAATTCCCTAATCCTTGACGCAGCTAATGGCACTTGAGAAATGGAGTTAGTAGGTATTGTTACATGATGGTCTTACTAAGAAGCAAAAAATTGAGTGAGTATCTGTCGTGCTCCCCTAAACTCTTTCTCAAAAGTATGGGGAGGCTAAGAAACTTGTGCCCTAATTCATTAAGCAAGCATTATTCCTATTCTACATGCAAGTCGGTGAAGGAAAATTGTTTTCATCCATTTCAAAGGGAACCTCAGCACTTATAGTATTTCTCTAACTTATGGTATGCTTTGGAGGCATGATTTGATATACACAAATGCACGAGTTAGGAAGGATCCCGTAGAGTTAATTTTGATCGCACAAACTAAAGTACGAAAGAAGGGTGGTATTTTCTAATATCATGTAGAATCCTTAATATAGATGTGACACGCTCCATGCCCATAAGAAGGACTCTACTAACATGACTTCATAGACATGGTAGGACACTTAAACTTTATGTTCTGATACCAAGTTTGTCATCCCTTAAGCCTAATACTGAACGTGTCTATCACTCAGAACTATTATTGGTCCCAACCAAATACTTGGCTTGACTTACTACTATACTGAAGGCTGTAAAAAATATGCAGAAACTTTTGTAACATGAGCCATGCAAGTGATCTGGAAAAATAACTCAATAAATATAATTAACAAAGGAAATGCTTGGAAAACAACTAGGACTATAACTTTATTGTCTCATCTATGAAGACTCTAGTGTACTAAAGATAAGTATCGGAACAAGACCCACAACTACCTGAATAATCTACTGGCAAAATTCTATGAATTAACAGATGAGCTAGATAAAACTCGAGCCCTCCAAAATTAAGGAGGTCTCACCAATGCTGAACGGAAGAGATCCTAATGAAGCATTTGTTGTTGATCCTAAATATCTAAATATGCATCATTTAAAGATGCATTACTAGATGACATCAATACAGGGAATGTAAAGTATGTAAAATAGTTGAATTAAATAACTAGTTAAACTGAATATACTGGATTGGGAGAGTAACTTGGAATATTGACTGAAATAAGGTCAACTAAATAGTAAAGCATGCAAGTGTACTTCAATAAAAAATTTAATGACAAAATATTCATCAATTGAAAATACAGAAAATAATAATACTTTACTTATCTTATAAAGTTTCTCTAACCGACAACTATCATGTGAGCCTCATGATGATAAAACATCTTATCACATTATCGAAGACATCCTATACCTTGCCAGGATAAAAGACGAACTTAACTAATGAATCCAATCTCTAAGCCCTCTTACGGGCTTTCTGAGGAGTCACTTAAATCAACAACACAGCCCTATCCTACGTTGGTGGTACTATTCTGGAGTTTGGATTATCTGAACCCTTACCTAACTTGGTGCTCAATACTATTCCCAAAGTAATGCAATAATGCTCAATAACTTTATGTTGTCACACTTTAGGAGAAAATTAATAATATGATACTTTGAATTTATGATCAATAACGCTTCTTTAAAATTGAATTGAACTTCCTTTAAATCTTGACTATTCTTTTCTAAAGATTTACTATACTTTCTCAAATCTAGGATATGCTTTTTCTTTAAGGGTGAACTTTCTTTATTTAAAAACTAAGTATGTTTCTTTTTGGAAGTATGCACTTTAGGAAAAATATACTTTCTTGAAATTCTTTCTGAAAAATATGCTTCGAGACTTGTAATAAACCTTAACATAAAAATCAACGCATATGAAATATTATGACAAGCATTTCAAATATCATATGATAGAGTAAGCATGAAACCTAAATCAAGTATTAAAAACATAATTCAGGAAAATATTTATATTTTTTATATTTTATCTATAGGATATGACACAAAGGTGGGTCAATGATCTAGTTAACTTATGTTTACCCTTGTTTTTTTATCTATTTTTACAAATAAAAACTCAAGAACCACACTGGTTCATTTTTGTTCTAGTTCGAGACACTTAATATTTGAAGTGAAGGTGAACAAACCGCATACTGATCGTGGTGGCGCCTTTACTCTTTTCTTTTTTTTTTTAGTTACTATCGGGTTATGTCCCTAGACACTGGCATTTTTATTTTAATAAGATTATGATATTATGGTAGATTATGATATTTGAGTGTTTTTGGACGTGGAGCCATTTTGTTTATTATTGTTCATAGTTAGATATTCTATTTTGATTGGTAGATTGCTTGATGGATTACATATTTATTGGAATTTATATGTTATATAGGTACCTTAGAAAATTTTACTATTGGTATTTGGTATCTAATAAGATGAATATTGATTTGCTTGGCATGGTTTGTTGCTCATTGAGTTTCAATCAGGGTTATTGATGGGATTTTAATTTTTTCTATTTCATGATAAGAGATAAGTCTCAATATTCCTTAAATATCATGTTCATAAAGATAAAAAAAATACCCCTGATATCACCATCCAAGATCCAAATAATTAATAAGTATATCCTAAGATATTAAACATCAAAGGAAATTAATGCATCTCCGTAAAAAGAAGTGGAAAATATCAAATTTGAAGAAATAATTATGTCCCAAGTTTCCCCCTCTCGATTAAGCAACAAATTTTAAAATCAACTATCATATTTCATCTATAAGTTATTAATGATTATCCTATTCAAATACCTAATCATTGGTTTATCATAATATTCTCATCTCCACTGGGCTAAAATCAATAATTAAGGCAAAGGCAAAATCATACCTGAAGCTTAAATTGAAATGTGGCTTCAATGATTCAATATAAACCCCCTTGAGTAGCCCTAAAACACAACCCAATTAAAATATATTACCTTACTTTTTTTATGAAACATGTTAAAATTAGTAAACTAACGTTAGCATAGTTATTCAAGTTCACTTTGAAACTAGATAAATTTGATTGTTGCACTATGTTGACAACACCCCATGTTTGTAAGGATCCACCTCTCATAAATTCTCAAGCTTTGTTTCTCTGTTGGCTCCTCTTCTTATGATTACTCAACTTTCGACATAGATCTTCTCATATATTTGGCTTACGCCACTTGGGAATCCTACCTTTTTTATACCATTATAAAATGAGTTTGATATTCTATGACTTGCACTTTTCTCTAAGTTAGTTGTGATCTAATTGTCATGAAGGGAAAGTCATACACTTTTTTCCGGAATTTGTTTTTAAAATATCTCAAATTAGGAATGAACCACAATAAATATAGTGGTTGAATTGAAATAATAAATCCATATATATCTTAAACTCATTAAAAATTATCGGTTGCCTGATTGTGCTATCTTACCCCACGTCAAGTAAGCGACACCAAAAAACTTTTCAATAGAAGATGTAATGACATTTGTCGTCTCATGGCATGGATTAAACTTGTAATTTAACAATTAAAATATTAGGAGGTCAAATTCATGAATTAGAAAACTAATATTATCATAAGATGTAAAAATAGATAAATCATACCTAAACCCCTCAGGTTCAATGAAGATCCTCTGGTAACCATCCATCAACCTAGGCATTGGAGGATCGTGACCTTGTGAAGCAGGGTTACATTGCAGGTTCATCGAGGTATAGCCCTGCGTGATAGTGTAGCCTAGTGTGGACATTAAAGAGACTGGTGAAGGCACATGAGTATAATCTAGCAAGTTCAATCAAGTTTTTAATAGTGTTATTAATTGGGAATAATAATTATTCAATATAGACAACATATCATAAAACATTTAATTAATGCAAAAGATTCAAAAGAAAAGTGAAGGAGAAGAAACTATATGCCACCATAGGATTTGTCTCAGATAGACATTAGCTGGTGGACCCACCTTAGATTATATTTCATGGTCCTTACCTTGGAAAGTAGGCACTCTCTTTTTAATGTGGAAGAAGAAAACTAAATTTCATGTTGTAGCTCACATGATTTATGTCGGTTATTGTATACATCCCCCAAATGAGTATGTTTCAAATATTGTATGACCATGTATTATGTTTTCAGATCAAATAATATGTTTTCATGTTATATATACATGGTCATTGCATTAGTATGTTTTACAAACTTATCATGTTCTTATGTCTTATTTATGCACTTTTCTCATACTGATCAGTATATTCTAAGTACTACTGCATACTTTTCTTCCTATGTTGTTTCATAATATAGGTTCTGATGCATCCCGTTAGACCCACGGTTAGTACTGGATTCCTCTCAGCTTATTCTCTTATTGGTGAATCATCATAGTTCGGGGACATACCTTGCTATGACTATCTTCAGTACTTTTATTGATTTTCAGATAGTTAAGATTTAGCTTGGGACTTATCCTAGCAACTCAATATAAGTTAGAGGCTTTCAAACAAACAATTAGATTTATATTTATGTTCTTATGAGCCACATTCTTCTATTGATATGATTGTTATTGAGACATTATTTCTCTTTCCATTTCAGTTATGTATGCTATCTTAGTGTCATTATATGCCATATGATTAGCTTGGGGTCAGTCGCGGTTCGAGGCACCATGTCATATCTAGGGGATAGACTTGGATTGTGACAATTGACTCATTTGACTCAAACGGAGGTTCCATTCCAAGGGTTTGATAAATGTGAGTAGAGCTTTCTAAAGCTTATGACTATTCTTACCATAGCACCTATTTTATATCTAGTTATGGAATGGAAGGAATTTGTGGTTTACCGTAATGCTTAACTTTCTAGTTTGGGTTCTATTATGATGCAGGATAAGCAAGACATTGCATATACCTCTAGAGAGTTGAAGGTTAGAGAGAAGAACTATCACACTCATGATTTAGAGCTTGTGGTATTTTCTTTGAAAATTTGGAGACATTATCTCTATGGAATCCGCTATGACATATTCATTATCGATGCAGCCTTTAGGATGTGTTCACTTAGATGAATTTTAATTTGAGACAATGAAGATGGATGGAGTTGCTTAAATATTATTATGTGACCATTTTTTATCATCCCGGCAAGGCTAATGTGGTAGTTAATACATTGAGCAGGAAATCTACGAGCATGTGTAGCTTGGATTGTTTGGAGGTTATGAGACATCCATTGACTAGAGAAGTTCATACTTTGGCTAACAATCTTATAAGACTTGAATTGTTCGATTTCGGTGGATTGTTGGCTCATGCAGAAGCAAGGTCATTATTTCTAGATCAAATTAATTCAAGGTAGTTTTGTAACACCCCGTATGCTAGAACTACCAAAAATCCAGATTCCAGAAGTTGCAGGTGCAACCCACGGTTGCCACCCATGGACCATAGGGTGACCCACGGTCCGTCCTGGTGGTCCGTGGTTCACCATCTGTAACCCCTCCCCAGACTCAGCCCATAAATTTCTCTAAGGCATGACCTACGGCCGGACCCATGGACCGTAGGTCAGGCCACGGATCGTGGTCCTGGTTCGTGGATCGAGGCCCCAAAACTTAGTCCCAAAACCCCATCGACGGTTGACCAGCACAGACCGTGGGTTAGTCCACGGACCGTTGGTCAATTCCATCGGTGGCCCCGACAGTTTTTAAATCAGGGGTCGTTTGGTCTTCTCCCTATGCGTTGGACCCCTAAAATACGTCGTTTAACCCCTAAACTACTTGGTTTTGATCAGTTTTAGCCTAGTAACTAAATTAGAACCTACCCAAGTCAACTCATTCTCTTAAAATTCATCAAGTTGACGAGAAGAAGGAAAAAGAGTCGACCAAGCCCTAGTTCAAGAACGCAGTGAGTTTTCATCAGTTCCAGCCCCGAAATCGAAAGATTTCTCCGTGGATTTGATCGCCAGGTATGTGGGATTTCACTAGTGGGTTCCTTTCACCCATTAGGTCCCTAGAATTTAGTCAGATTCTTGATTCCCTTCATATTTTCTAGACCTAGGGTTTCTAGAATTTCAGCAGATCATTATGAATTAGTTACTTTAATGTTCCTAATCAGATTATCATGATTTTAGTATTGTTTTGCATAGATTCTTTCATAAACTCAGAACCCTAGATCTGTAGTTATTTTAGTTCATGAATTACACATGGTAGGTCAGTTTATTTCAGATATACATGCCTCAGTTACGAATGTTTCATTATCAGTACATTAATGTTGCATTTTCAGTTAGCATGTCAGTACTTTGAGCTATCCAGTATTACATAAATTCAGTCATAATGTGTTATATACATAATCATTTGGGAGTAGACTTAATACCGAGTTGGACTAGGGTTCAACGTACACTCATAGTCCAAGAACTACGTGCCCCCTTATGTTGTAAGTCCCCTCTGTGGGCATCATTTTAGTGATCACGCTAGTCATGCCTCTATACCTCTGGCAGGGTATATTGCGTCCTCTCGATGGGGATTATATATCGGACTCCATATTTAGATCATGTGGTTTTATGTCGGTTATTAGTAGCTCCCTTACATTCAAATTCTATTGCATTGACAATGCCATCAGTTACAGTCAGATTTCAGTCTCAACATGTTATAAACCTGGTCAGTGTATTCAGTTAGTTCATGTTCAGTATTCTTAGTATAGTACCATGCTCATCGTATATCATTGCTCAGTTATATGCTTTGTTCAGTTATGTATATTGTTCAGATTTATTCTATCCTGCATGCTCAGTACCTTTCAAGTACTGACGCATACTCTGTGCTACATCTTCTCGTGATGTAGGTTCAGGTTCTCAGCTTCCAGATCACGCATAGATCGGTTCCCGATCTCCAGCTCAGCAGTATTAGTGGTGAGTCCTCATTCTCTGAGGACGACAGACATGTTTCTTTTGTTGTTAGTCTTTAGTTTCAATTTTTGCTATATCTAGCTGGGGCATGTCCCGACATTTCTAGTCAGTAGAGGCTTATTTCAGACATAGTTAGAATCAGTTTTAGATTTGAGTTTGATATTTCAGTTGTCGTTAAACTCTCAGATTATATATTCAGATTTAGAATGGGTATTCCCCATCATTTTTCACTTATGTCATATTTTAAGCTTCCGCACAGAATTATCTTATTTCAGTTATCATAGTATGCTTATGTTATACAAGCAGGGTTAGCTTGGGGTCACTCATCATCCTAGGTCCCGTGTCCGCGTCCTGGGGGTAACTCGGGGGGTGACAAATTTGGTATCAGAGCATTAGGTTTAAGTGTCCTAGGATGTCTGAAAAGCCGCACTGAGTAGAGTCTTTTTCATGGGTGTGAAGTGCACCACATCTAATGAGGGGGAAGCTACGAAGTGTTTTCGGAAAGCCTCACTTTCTTGATATTCTTATCGTGCGTTGGTATGATCTCTCTCTAACTCATCATTATGCGTTTCAGATCATGCCTCCTCGTAGAGCTAACGCAAGGAATGCTAACGCAGCTCCTCCAGTCCCAGATCAGGAAGTTTCAAATGTAGAGTTTCGGAAAGCTATCTAACTTTTGGCTCAGAGTGTGAATTACCAGAACAACCAGAAGGTTCCAGCTCCTGCAAATGCTAATGTTGGGTCAGCTGCAGCTAGAGTTTGTGATTTTATTAGGATTCCTCATGATTTCTTAGAATCATAGATTGGTGAGGAACCCCAAAATTTTATAGATGAGGTCAAGAAGATCTTTGAAGTGATGCTAGTGAAAGGTAATGATAGGGTAGAGTTGGCATCCTATCAGCTTAAAGATGTAGCTCATATCTGGTATACTCAATGGAAAGAGAACAAGGGTACAAATGTAGCTCTTATCACTTGGGAATGCTTTAGTGAGACTTTTTTGGACAGGTTCTTCCCAAGAGAGTTGAGGGAGGCAAGCGCTCAGGAGTTCATGAATTTGAGGCAAGGTAACATGACAGTCCAAGAGTAAGGACTCAAGTTCACCCAACTCTCCAGGTATGCTCCTCATATGGTTGTCGATTCCAGGGCTCAAATGAACAAGTTTCTGTATTAGTGAAAACAGAGTGCAGAAATGCTATGTTGCTGGAAAACATGAACATCTCTAGGCTTATGACCCACGCTCATCAGGTTGAGAGAGATAAGCTTAAGGAAATAGCTAAGGACAACAAGAAAGCTAGAATTGGTAACTATGAGTACTCTCAACAGAAATCGGGTGGGGGAAATCTTTCTCAGTTTCAGCAGAAATCTTCAGCTCCGGCACCTTCATCAGCTAGTGCTCTATCCTTCAGGTTCCGACAGGATCAGAAAGGTAGGGCATCAGGATCTAAGTCTCAGGGGAGGGTTTCAGGTACCAGAACCTACCCAACTTATCCTAAGTGTGGTAAGAACCATCCGGGTGAGTGTCTTACAGGAAAGGAAATATGTTTTGGGTGTGGTCGCACTGGTCACAGGTTGAGAGATTGTCCTTCTTCTAAGATGGGTCAAGGAGGTAATAATGGTAGAGCCTAGTCCACAACTTCAGTAGCACCAGCAGTTCGCCCGACTCAGCAGGGTAACTCATCTGATACAGGTGGCGGTTAGCGCCAAAACAGGTTGTATACTCTTCAGGCTCGCCAGGATCAGGAAGATTCTCCTGATGTGGTCACTGGTACGTTACGAGTCTTTAACTTAGATGTTTATGCTTTGTTAGATCCAGGGGCTACTCTTTTCTTTGTAACTCCTTATATTGTAGCCAAATTCGATGTTAGTCCAGAAACTCTCTCAGAACCCTTCTTAGTCTCTACTCTAGTTGGTGACCCAGTTATAGCTAGACGCGTATATAGAAATTTCCCTATCACAGTCTCTTAGAAAGTCACCTCAGTAGATCTTGTAGAGTTAGAAATGGTAGATTTTGATATCATTTTAGGCATGGATTAGTTACATTCCTGTTATGCCTCAGTCGATTGTAGAACTAGGATTATTCATTTTCAGTTTCCAGACGAACCAAGTAGCTTAGTGCCTATGGGCCGATTCATTTCTTACCTTAAGGCCAGAAAGATGATCTCTAAGGTTTATCTCTATCATCTAGTTCAGGTTAAGGATTCAAGCTCTGAAACCCCAACTCTTGAGTCAGTTCCAGTAGTTAATGAGTTCCCAAAAGTGTTTCCAGAAGATCTTCTCGGAGTTCCTCCCAAAAGGGAAATCGACTTCGGAATTTATCTACTTCCAGATACCCAGCCTATTTCTATTTCTCCTTACAGAATGGCTCCAGTCGAGCTTAAGGAATTGAAAGAGAAGTTGAAAGACCTTCTAGATAATGGCTTCATCAGACATAGTATTTCGCCATGGGGTGCACCAGTGTTGTTCGTGAAAAATAAAGATGGTTCTCTCAGGATGTGCATTAACTATCGCCAGTTGAACAAAGTCACCATTAAGAATAAGTACCCTATACTCGGGATTGATGACTTGTTCGACCAACTTTAGGGTGCTAGTCATTTTTCAAAGATAGACCTCAGATTCGGTTATCATCAGCTCAGAGTCAGAGATGGTGACATTCCAAAAACAGCTTTCAAAACTCGGTATGGCCATTATGAATTTATAGTTCTGTTATTTGGACGAACCAATGCTCCTGTAGCTTTCATGGATTGGATAAACAGGGTGTTCAAGCAGTATTTGGACTTGTTCGTTATCATCTTTATTGATGATATCCTCATTTACTCTAGGAATGAGGAAGAACATGCGACTCATTTGAGGGTTGTTCTGCAAACTATCAAAGATCGCCAGTTGTTTGCTAAATTTAGCAAATGTGAGTTTTTGTTACAATCAGATGTTTTCCTCGGGCATATAGTATCTAGCGAAGGGATCCGAGTGGATTCTCAGAAAATAGAAGAAGTGAAAAAATGGCCCTGACCTACCTCTCCTATAGATATCAGAAGTTTCTTGGGTTTAGCAGGTTATTATAGAAGGTTCGTGGAAGGATTTTCATCCATAGCCTCTCCATTGACTAAGTTGACTCAGAAAAAGGTTAAGTTTTAGTGGTCAGATGACTGTGAGAAAAGCTTCACAGAACTGAAAACTAGGTTGACTACAGCTCCGATTTTGACTCTAATAGAGGGTTCAAACGGTTATGTTATCTATTGTGATGCGTCCAGATTCGGCCTAGGTTGTGTGTTGATGCAGCGAGGTAAGGTTATAGCTTATCCTTCTAGACAGCTTAAGGTGCATGAGAAGAATTATTCGACTCATGACCTCGAGCTTGCAGCAGTGGTGTTTCCACTTAAGATTTGGAGACATTACTTGTATGGTGTTCACGTAGATGTGTTTACAGACCATAAAAACCTTCAGTATGTGTTCACCCAGAAATATTTGAATCTTCGCCAGAGGAGATGGCTTGAATTCCTCAACGACTATGACATGAATGTGTTTTGCCATCCTGGTAAGGCCGATGTAGTAGCAGATGCTCTTAGCAGACTATCTATGGGTAGTGTAGCATATGTTGAGGAAGAAAGAAAATAACTATCAAAGGATGTTCACAGGCTGGCTCGCTTGGGAGTTCGCCGTTTGCGCATATCAGATGATGGTGTAACAGTTCAGAATGGGTCAGAATCTTCATTGGTAGCGGAGGTTAAGGAAAATCAAGACACTAATCCGATATTGCTTCAACTAAAGGGTGCAATCCATCAGCAGAGAGTTAAGGTTTTCTCCCAAGGGGGAGATGGTGTGCTTCGCTATAAGGGTCGATTATGTGTTCCTAAGGTGGGTGAGTTGAGACAACAGATTCTTGCAGAAGCCCATAACCCCAGGTACTCTATTCATCCAGGTGCCACTAAGATGTACCGTGATCTGCGGAAAGTCTTTTGGTGGAATGGTATGAAAAGGGATATTAGCAGATTTTGTGGCTAAGTGCCCCAATTGTCAGCAAGTGAAGGTAGAACATCAGAAATCAGGGGGTATGATTCAAGAGATCAACATTCCTACTTGGAAGTGGGAAGTGATCAACATGGACTTCATTGTAGGTTTACCTCGTACTCGCAGGAAGCATGACTCCATTTGGGTGATAGTTGATAGTCACTAAGTCTGCGCGCTTTTTGGCTGTTAAGACTACAAATTTGGCGGAGGACTATGCCAAGCTTTACATTAATGAGATAGTCAGGTTACATGGGATTCCTTTGTCTATCATTCAGATAGAGGTCCTCAATTTACCTCTCATTTCTGGAAATCATTTCAGAAAGCTCTTGGTACTCAGGTTAATCTTAGCACAGTGTTTCATCCGCAAACGGATGGTCAGGCAGAGCGTACCATTCAGACCTTGGAGGAGATGTTGAGAGCTTGTATGATCGACTTCAAGGGTAGTTGGGATGATCACCTTCCTCTTATAGAGTTTGCCTACAATAACAACTACCATTCCAGCATTCAGATGGCCCCTTGTGAGGCATTTTATGGGCGTAGATGTAGATCTTCAGTTGGTTGGTTTGAAGTAGGTGAAGCAGCCTTGATAGGGACAGATTCAGTTCACGATGCCATGGAAAAATTACAGCTCATCAGAGATAGACTTAATATAGGCCAGAGTCGCCATAAGTCCTATGCAGATGTAAGGAGAAGGGACTTGGAGTTCCAAATTGATGATTGGGTCTTCCTGAAAGTGTCACCTATGAAGGGGGTGATGATATTTGGCAAGAAAGGGAAGCTAAGTCCCAGATATGTAGGCCCTTACAAGATCTTGAAAATAATTGGTAAAGTGGCTTATGAGTTAGAGTTGCCAGCAGAACTAGCAGCAGTGCATCCGGTCTTTCACGTTTCGTTGTTTAAGAAGTGTGTGGGTGATCCAGCATAGTACCTTTAGAGAGTGTGGCTGTGAAAGATAGTCTCACTTATGAGGATGTGCCAGTTGAGATTCTTGATCGTCAGGTTAGAAGGTTGAGAAACAAAGAAGTCGCTTCAGTTAAGGATTTGTGGAGGAGGCAGTCCGTAGAGGGAGCTACTTGGGAAGCAGAAGTAGCCATGAAGGCCAGGTTTCCTCATCTCTTTCCTTTCGATTCCATTCCAGCTTGAGGTAATAGTTCCTCTTAAGTTTTTCAGTCATTTATGTGCAGATTCAGTCTTAGTATCTTGTTCTTTCAGTTTGTACTGGCATTTTCAGCGTATTTGCATGTCCTTGGAACTCAGTTCAGTCAGAAATCAGTTTCTAGAAATTTGTGGTAGGGTTTGCAGCTCTTTCCCTCCATCTTCAGCTAGTTTAATATTCATTCGAGGACGAATGTTCCCAAGGGGGAGATAATGTAACACCCCGTATGCTAGAACTACCAAAAATGAAGATTTTAGAAGCTGCAGGTGCAACCCACGGTTGCCACCCACGGACCGTAGGGTGACCCATGGTCTGTCCTGGTGGTCCGTGGTTCACCACCTGTAACCCCTCTCCAGACTCAGCCCAGAAATTTCTCTAAGGCATGACCCATGCCCGGACCCACGGACCGTAGGTGAGGCCACGGACCGTGGTCCTGGTCCATGGATTGAGGCCCAGAACTTAGTCCCAGAACCCCATCGACGGTTGACGAGCACGGACCGTGGGTCAGTCCACTGACCGTCGGTCAGTTCCGTCAGTGGCCCCGACAGTTTTTAAGTCAGGGGTCGTTTGGTCTTTTCCCTATGCGTTGGACCCCTAAACTACGTGGTTTTGATCAGTTTTAGCCTAGTAACTAAATTAGAACTTACCCAAGTCAACTCATTCTCCTAAAATTCATCAAGTTGAACGAGAAGAAGGATAAAGAGTCAACCAAGCCCTAGTTCAAGAACGCAGTGAGTTTTCATCAGTTCTAACCCCAAAATCAAAAGATTTCTCCGTGGAATTCGTCACCAAGTATGTGGGATTTCACTAGTGGGTTCCTTTCACACATTAGGTCCCTAAAATTCAGTCAGATTCTTTATTCCCTTCATATTATCTAGACCTAGGGTTTCCAGAATTTCAGCAGATCATTATGAATTAGTTACGTTAATGTTCCTAATCAGATTATCATGATTTTAGTATTATTTTCCGTAGATTCTTTCATAAACTCGGAACCATAGCTATGTAGTTTTTTAGTTCATGAATTACACATGCTTGGTAAGTTTATTTTAGAAATACATGCCTCAGTTACGAATGTTTCATTATCAGTACATTAATGTTGCATTTTCAGTTAGCATGTCAGTACTTTGAGCTATCCAGTATTACAGAAAATCAGTCATAATGTGTTATTTACATAATCAGTTGGGAGTAGACTTAATACCGAGTTGGACAAGGGTTCAGCATACCCTCATAGTCCCAGAACTACGTGCCGTCGTAGGTTGTAAGTCCCCTCTATGGGCATCATTTTGGTGATCACGCCAGTCATTCCTCTATACCTCTTGCAGGGTATATTGGGTCCTCTCGATGGGGCGTATACATCGGACTCCATATTTAGCTCATATGGTTTTATGTCGGTTATTACTAGCTCCCTTACAGTCAGATTCTATTGCATTGACCATGTCATCAGTTACAGTCAGATTTCAGTCTCATCATGTTATAAACTTGGTCATTGCATTCAGTTAGTTCATGTTCAGTATTCTCAGTATAGTACCATGCTCATTGTATATCATTGCTCAGTTATATGCTTTGTTCAGTTATGTATATTGTTCAGCTTTATTCTATCCTGCATGCTCAGTACCTTTCAAGTACTGACGCATACTCTGCGCTACATCTTCTCATGATGTAGGTTCAGGTTCTCAGCTTCCACATCAGGCATAGATCGGTTCCCGATCTCCAACTCAATAGTATTAGTGGTGAGTCCTCATTCTCTGATGACAACAGATATGTTTCTTTTGCTTTTAGTCTTTAGTTTCAGGTTTTGCTAGATCTAGCTGGGGAATGTCCCAGCATTTCTAGTCAGTAGAGGCTTATTTCAGACATAGTTAGAATCAGTTTTAGGTTTGAGTTTGATATTTTAGTTGTCGTTAAACTCTCATCTTATATATTCAGATTTAGAATAGGTATTCCCCATCATTTTTCACTTATGTCATGTTTTAAGCTTCCGCACAGAATTATCTTATTTCAGTTATCATAGTATGTTTATGTTATGCCAGCAGGGTTAGCTTGGGGTCACTCGTCATCCTAGGTCCCGTGTCCACGTCCTGGGGGTAGCTCGGGGCGTGACAAGTTTGAGGAGGCTATGTTAAGAAAATATTATGATAGGGTTTTTCCAAGGGGAAGCTAAAGAAGTAGTGATAGATAATGAGGTTGTTCTGAGGAATAAATGGCATATGTGAGTTCCCTATATTGATGATTGATCAAGACTATTCTAATTAAGGCTCAAAGTTTGAGATATTATATACATCTTAAAGACACTAAGATATATCATGGATTGAGGTAGCATTACTGGTAGGGTCGGATGAAGCAAGATATTGTGGAGTGTATTGTTCAATGTCTATACCAACAAGTTAAGTACGAGCACTAGAATCCCGAAGTTACGCTTCAAAAGATGTCCATTCCTGAATAGAGGTAGGAAACAATTGTTATGGATTTTGTGGTTGGTCTTACTAAGGCCTTAGGTAAGTTCAATTCTATTTAGGTGATTGTAGACATGTTGACTTAGTTTGCACAACTCATATCAGTCAAGTGACTAAGAATGTAGAGAATTTGGTCATGAGTCATCTTCATGAGATTGTTAGGCTGCATGGAGTTCCAGTTTTCATTATTTCTTACAGAGGTATGCAGTTTACTTCTAACTTTTGGAGGATTTTGTAAGGTGAGTTGGGTACTAGACTATATTTGAGTAAAGCTTTTCTTTCTTATACTGATGGGCAGTTTGAGCAGGCTATTTAGGTATTGGAGGACATGTTCCATACATGTGTAATCAACTTTGGTGGTCATTGGACCATTTCTTGCTATTGATTGAGATTTCATATAATAAAAGTTACCACTCTAGCATTAATACGACTCTATTTGAGGCATTGCATGATAAGAGATGCAAATCTATTGTTGATTGGTTTGATTCATTTGAGGTGAGGTCATATGTTACTAATCTTCTAAGAGAGTCTTTGGAGAAGGTTACGATGATTGAGAACAAGCTTTTGGCAACTTAGAGTAGACAAAAGGAATATGCATATTGAAATATCAAAGAAATGGAGCTTATGGTAGGAGAGAAAGTTTTGCTCAAGGTTTCACCCATGAAGGGTGTGATGAGGCTTAGGAAGATGGGTAAGTTTAGATCATAATTCCATGGTTCTTTTGAAATTCTTATACATGTCGGAAAGGTAGCCTATAAGTTATCCTTACCTCTAAATTTATCAAATATTCATTCGGTAGTTCATATGTTCATTCTATAGAAGTCTCTTAGTGATGATAATTATATCATTTAATGTGATTCTATGTTATTTGATGAGAGTTGTCTTATGACAAGGAATATGTGGCTACTCTAGATAGGGAGGGCCATAAGTTGAGATCTAGAGTCATTTCGTCTATGAAGGTCCAGTGGAAGTATTGTCCTATATAAGAGGCCACTTGGGATACTGAATCAAACATACAAAGCAGATATCCTCACATGATTGTGGAGTTTGGTAATCTTTCTTTCTATCATTTGTGCCTCATATTTGATTTTGACATTCAAAGATAAACATGTGTTTAGTTGGAATATGATGTAATGATCTTACTTGTGGTTATGGTTGTTTAGGGTCATAGTACCCTCATATAGGTTTTCGTGGGGTGAGAATTGGGAAAATCTGGGGGAAAAAGTGGGAAATCCTACCAGGCTTCACTTTAGAGAATGCCTCATTTTCTAAAAATAAGAAAAGCTTCGTTGTAGCAAAAGGCACTGAACCTGTGATCAATACAATAAAATATTCATGTGTTCTTTAAAACCAAAACTTTAAAGATAAATTTATGCAATAATAAAAAATACTAAAAATAATATGACTTTACTTTTTCTCAGAGAGTTTCTAGAACCGACAACCATCAAGTGAGCCTCAAAATGATACAACGTCTTATCCACATTCAGTGGCGGAGCCAGAATTTTTACTAAGGGTGTCCAAGAAAAATGGTGTGTGACTTTCAAAATAATATAAAACAATATTGTGATATTTTAGGTTCGAACCCAAAACTCCTTCATTGAAATGGACACCCATTACCATTGCGTAAAAGGCATACTTTTGTCAAGGTTGTCCAACTTTAAATATATATCCTTTAAATGTAGAATTTAACATATATATACAACGTTATTTTCCGACGAAAGGTGTCCAGTTGGACACCCTGGTGGTTGTGGCTACACCCTGCCCACATTGTTCGGGTAAAGGATGAATATAACTAACAGATCCGATCTATGAGTTCTTATCATGGGCTTTCTGAGGAGTCGCTCGAATCAATGGCACGATCCTATTGTGTGTTAGCAACACATTTATGGGGGTTGAATTATCCAAATCATTACCCAACTCGATGCTCATTAGTACTTCCAAAATAATACACTAATGCTCAATAAGTTTATAATGTCCCGTTTTACAGAAAATATCCTACTATAGAAAAAAATTGATAATTTGATACTTTGAGTCTATGCTCAATAATGCTTTTTAAGAATTGAACGAGCAAAATTTGCCTTAAAACTTGACTATGCTTTTCTGAAAATCTGACTATGCTTTCTCAAATTTGGGATATGTTTTCTTTGAAAACTGACTATACTTTCTGTACAAAAATATGCAAATATGTTTTTTTAACTGTTTCTTAAAATACTTCTTTAAAATCCTGAAATAACTTTACTCATAAAAATGCATAAGAATTAACATAGCAAGGTTTTCAAAAAATTTTACCTAAGATGGAGGTCATGTGGTAGAATAAACAAGAATCCGAAATCAATCAAGAATCATCAACAATATAAGGTATAATAATTTCAATGGTAAAATCAACAATGAACAACTTCAAAATAAAGAAATTCAAAAATCATAGACTATGGGGTATGTAACACCTCAGAAGTGCCTAACTCAAAGTTGGAAAATTTCTGAAAAGTTCTTGAAGTCTTCAACATTGACTTTCACCAGGGCAGCTCAAAGACCGTATAACCTTTCACAGTCCGTAGAAGTCATCCGTGTGTGGAACCTCAGATTATGGAAAATTCTAAGTCAGGTTTACATATGGTTGTACGGTCCGTATAATGTTTCACGAAATGTAGACCCTATCGTGAAACATCTTTAGCAAAGTGAGTTTTTGGGATTGACAGGATAGATGGGTTTCACGACCCATGGATGACTCTAACGACCTATGATGGGTCCGTAGATCAAAGTACTAACTTCAGGATATTGGGTTACACATATAAGGTTAATGAGAGGTTTTATGGCCCATAGAAGATTGCACGGACCATAGACCTGGTTGTGGATTGAAAGTTCTGAAACTTTGGATTTGAACACAAAGAGAGAATTCACAGATTGTGGAATTATTGACGGACCGTGGAAGGGTCGTCAAATGAGAACTTCAGGTCTCAGGATTTTTCCCTCCTTTTTTCTATAGACAACTTCACGGACCGTAGAAGGTTATATGGTCCTTGGATGGGCCCATGAAAGCTGATTCGGCAGTTATTTTAAGGGTTAAATGATTCTTTTCTCACTCTTTTAATTCATATACTATATCATTTGGGGTTAGTTTTTAAGACTATAACGTATTCCTAAGACCCCTAACCACCTCATTCTCCCAAATTCCAATTTCCTCTCTCTCTCTCTCAAGTCTTTTTCCTCAAGTAATCTAGGGTTTCAAGATCACAATCCTCCATTGAAGAATTCACCTAGGGCTTTTATAAAAGTATGTGGAAACTTCATTAATGGGTCCTTCTTCACCCATTGAGTTCCAAAGAAATCTCAATTTCTCAAAATATGATCTTATCAAATTATAGGGTTTCATGATATCTTATGGGTTCTTATTGAATTTCAATTTTTCCTACATTAATGATCTTATTATACATAAATTGATAATAATTCAATGATATTTTCATGAATCCATGACATGCAAGTATCTGCATGATTACAATTATTCTATTTTCAACATACAAACTATATGAACTAAGATTTTCATGAATTATAGATGCTTTCAGATAAAGTATCATTCAGTTTATAAGATTATCATGATTTAGATGCTTTCGTATAAAGTGTATATATTAGATTATGTACATTGTCATGATTTTTAAGGAGCTACTTAGAATATCAAATTTTTCATGAATGATTTAGTATTACCATATTCTTACTGTTTCTATGATTATGTATATTTTCCGTTAGCATTCGTGGACCTTTAGTAGCAATCTCTAATCCCAAGATATACGTTCCCTCATAAGACTTAATCTTTATAGACTTTAGTTATAGGGTTTAGCTTAGCTCAGACTCCTAGTTCTTACCTTAGCAAGTAGGACACTCTCTTTTCGGTGTGCAAGAAAAACATTGAACTCCATGGTGTATTTCATATAATTTATATCAGTTAACAGTATCTCCCGCTTATGTTATAAATTTCAGAATATTGCATGACGTTGTGTTATGTTTTAAGAATTATATCATCAATTTTCTTGTTATATTTACTTGTTCAATACAATATCATGTTTTATAGACTTATCATATTATTTTATCATGTTTGTGCATTTTTCCGTGTTCAGTATATTCCGAGTACTCACCATAATTTTTTCTATCTATATTATTTCATAATATATGTTTTGACGCATATCATCAGGCGTGTGGTTAGTATTAACTCTTATCAACTTTGCACTACTTTGGTGAGTCCTCATGATTCACGTACATGACACTTATGATTTTATATCTTCATTCATACTTTAGTTTTAGTTTCATATTGTTTGAGTGAGCTAGGATATTTCCCAGTAACTCACTTATGTTAGAGGCTATTTTAAACACTAGTATTTCCATTCATGAGTCGTTGTATTCAGATTTTCTCTATTTGATATGTCTAATCATTTGAGACTTGATTTCATATTTTCATGTTTTTTCAGTTGTGCATGTTATCTTAATATCATACTATGCCATATGGTTAGCTTGAGGTCACTCAGTGCTCTAGGCACCATGTCACGTTAAGAAGGGTAGTCTTTAGTCGTGACAAACTTGGTATTCAGAGCATCAGGTTCAAGTGTCTTAGGAGGTCTGAAAGTCATGCTAAGTAGAGTTTTGTTCATCGGTGTTAAGCGCACCAGAGTTATGAATGAGAGGCTACGAATGTTTAAGAAATACATCACTTCTTTCACACTCTTAGTCGTGTGATAGAGTTGAAATCTATGAATTTCCTTCTAGATCATGCTCTATATATTTATAGAATCATGCCTCAAGAAGATCTCCCTTGAGAAGAATTCAAAATATAGAGCCAGAAGCACCTCCAGCTCTTGTTGATCCTTTTGCCGAGCAGGTCACTCATGCGGAGTTTAAGGCTATTTTTTCAAGTGTTTTCCCAAGACATGACTGCTCAAGCCAACTGTGAAGTTGTACCTCTTGTGAACCCAAATATGGGTACAGAGGCAATAGAGTTCGGGACTTCACTCGAATGAACCCTTAAAAATTCCATGGTTCTAAGGTGGACAAGAATCTACAAGAGTTTATTAAGGGTATTCAAAAGATTATTGAGATCATGGGTGTCACTCCGGTTGAGAGTGCAGATTTGGGTGCCTATTAGTTCAAAGGGGTTGCTCAGATTTGGTTAAAGCAATGGAAGGAAGAAAGCGCTATCGATGCAATCCCGTTAAATTGGGACATGTTCAACTGTGCCTTTCTAGATCAATTTTTTCCTCTTGAGATGATAGAGGCAGAGGTACAACAGTTCATCAACTTTAGGCAAGGAAATATGAGTGTGAAAGAGTATGCTTTGAAATTCACTCAACTCTCCAAATATGCTCTGGCTATGGTGGACGATTATAGGGCATGTATGAGTAAGTTTGTGTCCAGTGTCTCTGAGATGGTTGGAAAGGAATATAGAAATGCTATATTGATCAAAAAGATAGATATGTTGAGGTTGATGACTAATGCTCAACAGATTGAGAAAGAGAAGATTAAAGAGAGTGTTAGGGAAATGAAAAGAGCTAAGACCAATAGTGGTGACTACTCTCATCAGATATCTAGTAGTAGTGGTCATTCTCAATTTCGACAAAGGTATTCAGGCCCGGCCTAATCTTTCACTAGTGCTCCGGTGTCTAATTTCAACAAGAATATGGTGTTAAACCCTGAGTCACAGAGTAATGCTTCTAGTGGGCGTTCTCTCCCCACATGTCTAAAATATGGAAAGAGCCATCCAGAAGAGTGTTTGGCCGGTACTGATGGTTGTTATGGATGCGGTAAGACTGGTCATAGATTGAGAGATTTCTCTTCGATTGTCGTCAAGGGTAGAGATGGTCAACATCAGGCTTAGTCAAACATTTCTTTAGGTCACCCGACTCAGCAATGTACTTCATCTAGCTCTAATGGAGGACATCATCAAAACAAGTTTTATGCTCTTCAGACTCAACAAGATCATGAGGTTTTCCCTGATGTGGTCACTACTATGTTGCGAGTCGTTCAGATTGATGCTTATGCCTTGTTAGATCCAGAAGCCACACTTGTCACACCCCGAGCCTACACCCTGGATGCAACTGGAACTCGAGAACCATTGCTGGCTCCAAGTGGACCCTTGGCTTGGCTCAACTCTAAGCGAAAGACTTACTCAACAACAAATGAACCTCAAAAGTAATGCAAATCATAACAACATCATTACTAAAATTAGTTTAGCGCTCAATATAGTCTGAAATGTTCAATAAGATAACTGTTTAACTCAAGTCTTAAACATTTAATAAAAGAAATGGAAAATACTCCTCAAACACTACTATCTATGAAGCCTCTAATGACAATGATGGAAGTCAGGATAAGACCCACGACATCCTAACAAAACTGAAAAGTAAAAGGGGAATCCTCCGGAAGTAAGGAGGCTCACCAAAGAAACTCTGGAACTGAAAGTGGTATCAATGGTGCCCCTATTGATGACCTTGAACTCATGTATCTGCATCATGAATGATGCAGGACAAATGACGTTGGTACATTGAATGTGCGAGCATGCAAGGGGAACTCTAAAGCACAGACATAAGCTTGAACTGATAAAAAGGAAGAACATACTCACTTCATCTCAACTCAACTCAAGGATACTCTAAGATACTCAAACTCAGAAGATCTATGTTCTTAGCCATACCACCAGGCCTTTGGTGCTCTACCTTAACTTGTTGGCAATTCGGGCACTTAGCAACGAACTTTGCGATACACCTCTTCATACTACTCCACTAATAGACTTCTCTCAAGTCACGATACATCTTTGTGGAACTAAGATGGATAGAGTATCTGGAGCTATGAGCTTCCTCCATGACCCTCTCTTGGAGTTCATCCACCTTTGGTACACACAATGTACCTTGATACTTCAACACACCATCTCCCCCTTGTTCAAAAGCCATCACTTTCTACTTATGAACATTTGCCTTTAATTTAAGCAAAACAGGGTCTTGGTCTTGTTTCTCTTTCATTTCGGACACTAGTGATGATTCGAACCCATTCATCACCAATACTCCTCCTTCATTGGAATCCATTAACCGTACTCCCAATCGTGCAAGTCTATGCAAATCTTTGGCTAACTCTTTCTTGCCTTCCTCAACATGGGAAGTACTGCCCATAGACAACCTGCTCAAGGCATTAGCAACAACATTAGCCTTACCTGGGTGATAGAGGATACTCATGTAATAATCCTTGAGTAACTCTAACCACCTCCTCTATCTAAGATTAAGCTCTTTCTGACTGAATACAGACTAAAGACTCTTGTGATCGGTAAACACATCAATATGAACACCATAGAGAGAGTGACGCCGTATTTTCAAAGAAAACACTACATTAGCCAACTCTAGATTATGGGTTGGGTAATTCTTCTCGTGAATCTTAAGTTGTATGGAGGCATAAGTTATAACTTTGCCATCCTGCATCAATACACAGCCAGTCCAACTCTAGACGCATCACAATACACAAGAAAGCCTTGTGTACCCTCCGGTAAGGTCAACACTGGGCAGTAGTCAATCGTGTTTTCAATTCTTGAAAGCTTTTCTCACAAGCTTCAGACCATTGAAACTTTGTTGTCTTCTGAGTCAACTTTGTCAACAGGGATGAAATAGATGAGAACCCATCGACAAACCTTCTATAATAACCATCCAATCCCAAGATACTTCTTATATCAGTCAGAGATGTGGGTCTAGGCTAGTTTTGTACGGCCTCAATCTTTTGAGTGTCAACTCGAATCCCTTCTCCAGATACAATGTGGCCTAAGAACGCCACTGACTCAAGCCAAAATTCGCACTTGGAAAATTTAGCATACAGCTCTTTATCCTTTAGAGTTTGGAGAACTACTCTAAGATGACTAGCATGATATTCTACATTCCTCGAATAAATTAGAATATCATCAATGAATACGATAACAAATATATCAAGATAAGGCTTAAACACTCTATTCATAAGGTCCATGAACGCTGCAGGAGCATTAGTCAACCCAAAGGACATAACTAGAAACTCATAATGACCATAGCGGGTCCTGAATGCTGTCTTTGGAATATCAATCTCTCTTACCCTCAACTGATGATAGCCAGATTTAATTTCTATGTTAGAAAAACAAGTGGCACCCTGAAGTTGATCGAAGAGATCATCAATTCTCGGAAGGGGATACTTATTATTTATAGTAACCTTGTTCAATTGGTGGTAATCAATACACATCCTAAGTGAACCATCTTTCTTCCTCACAAATAAGACCGAGGCGCCCCAAGGTGAGACACTTGGTCGAATTAAACCTATTTCAAGAAGGTCTTTCAACTGCTCTTTTAACTCTTTCAACTCAGCTGGAGCCATTCTATATGGAGGAATAGAAATAGGTTGAGTATCAGGAAGAATATCTATACCGAAGTCTATTTCTCTCTCAAGAGGGACTCTGGGAAGATCATCTGGAAAGACCTATGGAAACTCACTCAAAACTGGAACTAACTAAATAGGTGGTGTATCAATACTAGAGTCATTAACTCGGACTAAGTGATAGATGCACCCCATGGAAACTAACTTTCTATCCTTAAGGTATGAAATAAGATGACCCTTAGGCACTGTTGAACTACTCCTCCACTCTATCACTGGCTCATTAGGAAACTGGAACTTAACTACTCGAGTCGTACAATCAGCTGAGGCATAACAGGCATGAAGCCAGTCCATACCTAGAATAACATCAAAGTCCACCATATCTAACTCGACTAATTCACCCATAGTGTCCTTGTGATTGACAGAAATGGTACAATCACGATAAACTCTCTCAGCTAGAATAGACTCACCAACAGGTGTGGAAACACCGAATGGCTTAAGAAGTTGCTTGGGAAGAATATCAAAATTCATAGCAATGTATGGAGTCACAAAATATAGACTCGCACCTGGATCAAACAATGTATATACATCAAAAGTAAAGACTTTGATCATACCAGTGACAACATCTGGTGAATTATCTTGCTCTTGGTGACTGGTAATAGCATACAGATGGTTTGCTCCTCTGCCTGTCCCAGAAGTAGCTCCTCTAGGTGCATCTCTGTCTGGCGGAGCCGCTAAAGAAGATTGGGCTCTATTGCCCTCATTACCATTACCCTGCCTGTTCTTAGGGAACTCTCTCATTAAGTGACATGTCTGACCACACTTGGAACAACCAGTGGAGCCATCACGACACACTTCTGGGTGGTTCCTACCACACTTAGCACATGCAGGAGTCCAGTTAGCCCGTTGTGCCACACTACCTTGAGACTGAGCAGGTCTAGCTCTGAAGTTCTGTGAATTCTGATTCTTGAACTCACCTCTGTTCTTTGGTATAGGAGCACTAGCAGATGATGGAGCAGGTCCATTTGGCTTTTGTTGAAAAGATGACCGGTTCGCATTACTCTTTTGCTGCCGGACTCATTACATGTAGTCTTAGCCTTCTTATTCCAGAACTCTTCTCTATCTGTCAGCTTATCTTCCTCAACCTGTTGCACATGGATCATAGGCCTTGCTATGTCCATGTCTCCTATCAACATAGTTGTCTTACCCTCTTTTCTTGACGGACAAGACAACCCAAACACAAAGAAACTCATCTTGCTCATCATATCAGCAACTATCTCCGGAGAATAATGGGACAGTTGAGTGAACTTGAGGTTGTACTCATACACACTCATGGATTACTACTTAAGAGTGAGGAATTATCTTACCTTTTCCTCTCTCAGTTTACAGGGGAATAAACGCCCCATGAAGGCTTCTTTGATCACAGCCCAACTCACAATTGGTGCCCCTTCAGCTCAACTCTTCTTCCCTTGGTCAAACCAGATCCTAGCGACACCCTTGAGTTGGTATGCAACTAAATCTACACGCTCAGCATCTGAAACTTGCATCACCTCAAACACTTTCTACAACTCTTCCACAAAGTTTTTTGAATCCTTAGTGACACCTGAACCGGTGAAGTCTGGAGGATTCATCCTCAAGAACTCGCGGATCCTGGATGTATCGACCACATCCTGTCGATTCCCTCTCTGTTGCCTAGCTTTGTTGGTCACCACTTGACTCAATATCCGAATATCATCCCAGAACTCACTATTAGTGACCTCTCCTTGGGGTTGCACTTCTGGTGCATTGGGTACCCCTTGATCCTAAGGATCAACATTTCTCCAAGCAAGACAACCTTGAACAGCTCTTCGTGGAGGCATGATTTGAAAGATACGCGCAAGCACGAATTAGAAAGAAATTTTTATAGAGTTGAACTCTATCACACGAAAAGAGTATGAAAGAAGAGAGATATTTCCTAAATATTTTAGCCTCCTAATTATGGATGTGGCATGCTTCACACCGATAACTAGGACTCTACAGACACGGCTTCATAGACACCCTAGGACTCTTAAACTTTGTGCTCTGATACCAAGTTTATCACGCTCCGAGCCTAATCCCTGGATGTAACTGGAACTCGAGAAACATTACTAGTCCTAAGCGAACCCTTGGCCTGGCTCAACTCTCAGTGAAAGACTTACTCAATAATAAATGAACCTCAAAAGTAACTCAAATCATAACATCATCATTACTAAAATTAGTTTAGCTCAGTATAGTCTGAAATATTCAATAACATAACTGTTTAACTCAAGTGTTAGACATTTAATAAAAGAAATGGAAAAGACTCCTCAAACACTACTATCTATGAAGCCTCTAATGACAATGATGGAAGTCGGGACAAGACCCACGACATCATAACAAAACTAAAAAGTAAAAGAGGAATCCTCTGGAAGCAAGGAGGCTCACCAAAGAAACTCTGGAATTGCAAGTGGTATCAACGGTGCGTCTGTTGATGACCCTGAACTCCTGTATCTGCATCATAAAAGATGCAGGACAAATGGCCTCCGTACATGGAATGTACGAGCATGCAAGGGGAACTCTAAAGTACAGACATAAGGTTAAACTGATAAAAAGGAATAACATACTCACTTCATCTCAACTCAACTCAAGGATACTCAAAGATACTCAAACTCAAAATTACTCAACTCAGTTCAATATAAAAGCCACAATAAAGAAGCATATTTTAAAGAAATCTTTTTAAAAAATAGTAGAAAATAACTCAATGTATTTAAAAATACAATAATAACTATTATCCTCTTATTTGGGAGACTCTCTAACCGACAACCATCACAATGAGGTAGGTGATGATACAGTGTCTCACCCACGCTACCAGAAATGTCCTATACCTTGACGGAGTATAAGACATCCTCAACTAAGTGGATCCACTAAGCTATGCTTATGAAGTAATAAGGAATCATCTAAAAAGTATGAACCTTTTACCCATGTTGGCATACATGGTTTATGAGGACTCTGAGTTGTCTGAACTCGTCCCCATATCGGTGCTCAATACTACTCCCAATAATGTAACTCATGCTTATCTGTTTAAAAAAAATTCCTCATCCTCAAACATTGAAATTATTACTCAATATGGTTCTATTAAAAGAGATAGTACTCAAAACTCCTCATGAACTCATTTGGAAATCAAAGTTTCCTCTCGTTATAAATGTAAAAACATTTACTCTTGGGAATACTTAGTTCCCTTATATTCACTTTTGAAAATATGAACTCAACTCTCCTCATCCTCATACTCAAGTACTCAAGTCTTAAAACAAATTTTAAAGGTTTGCAAAAGACTTCTCAAAAGACTCAATAGAACTTCCTTGAACTTTACTCTAAACTCTATTCTTGAATTTGAATTATGAATTGAAGAGTTATGACTTGGATATGTATGATCTCTCAAGGATTAATTGAGGTTTTAAGTGTGGATATCAAGTAGAGAACATAGGTACGATTCGAGGGAACATACGCGGAAAGAAGGACCGAAGGGAAGGGAACCTGGGGACCCAGGTGCACTGAGTGGCGCGGGGCGCCAGCCCCAAAACTACTGACTAGTGTTTGGACGCACTGAGTGGCGCACCGCGCCAGGCCCCAAACTACTGGGTAGTAGTTCTAGTGCTATGGTGGCGCGCTGCCCCAAGCCCCTGCCCAGAATTTCGATGAATTTTCTTTCTCAATCTCATGCCCTAACTCATCTAGAATCGAATGACTTCCTTCAAACTCCTTTGGATTCTTAGACCCAATACAATCACAACGAAATCTACTCAAAATTAATCAAGAACAATACTCAAACACAAGACCCTCATCTCAAGAATTCAACGAAAACCTTATATGCAAGAATGAAGCACAAAACCTCAAGAAATTCAATATACATAATATCATGGATGAAATTCGTAAATGAAACTCATGATTGGTGTGTGGGTGAACAAACCCACCACTATGGAAACTTACATACCTTGAAAGAATCAAATTCTTGGCCGAAATCCTCAAAGCTTCGGAAGAATCTTGATCGAACGCTTGAACTTCTCCTTTTTCTCCTCTTGAACTTCTCTCTAAAACCCTAAGCTCTTTTGGAATGACTAAAACTGATTCCAATAAGTTTAGACCCCTTAAAGGGTTAAAAACACGTTTAAAGCTTATGGGATAAGGAAAAGACCAAAATACCCCTCCTTAATTTGGATGAATTTCCATAATCGGATAGGCTGAACTCAAACAGGCATATCTCCTTCATCCAAACTTAGAATTTAGCAAACTCGGTGGTGTTGAAAAGAGGACTCAAAAATCTTTCATTTGACATCTTATGGGCCACCTAACTCATCTTGCACTAAAAGTTATGGCCATTTGAAGTGGACTCAAAACTCATAATTGAAGATTAACTTGCACAAATCTCAAATTGGCTATTTCTAATTTAGTTCTTTCTAAAAATAGCTCTTTTTATGACCGAGGTGTTACAACACTTTTCTTCGTGACTCCTTATGTTGCTATGAAATTCGATGTCAGTCCCAAAATCCTATCAGAACCCTTCTAAGTTTCTACTCATGTTTGTAAGTTAGTTTAGCTAAATAGGTTTCAAAAATTGCCCAGTATCAATATTTCATATAATCACCTCAGTTGGTATTGTAGAGTTATATACACTTGACATTGATGTTATTCTTGGTATGGAATGACTTCAGGCTTGTTATGCCTCTATCAACTGTAAACTAGAGTCGTTAAGTTTTTGTTTCCAAATAAACCAGTCATTGAATTGAAGGGTAGTACTTCAGCACCTATAGGTAAATTTATCTCGCGCCTTAAAGCCAGAAAGATGAATTTTGAGGGTTGTATCTATCATCTACTTCAAGTTAGTGATACCAATTTTAAAACCCCAACTCTTCAGTCAGTTTCTGTTGTGAATGTGTTTCTGGAAGTGTTTCCTAATGATCTTCCCAAAGTTCTTCTCGAAAGGGAAATTGACTTTGGAATTGACATTATTCTAGATACCCAACTTATCTCCATTCCTCCCTGTATAATGGCTCAAGCTGAGCTTAAGGATTTGAAATCAGTTAAAGAACCTCTTAGATAAGGGTTTCATTAGATAAGATATTTTTCCATGAGGTGCTTAGGTTTTCTTTGTTCGTAAGAAAAATTGTTCTCTCAGACTGTGCATTGATTATCATCAATTGAAAAAGGACACAATTAAGAATAATTATCACATCCCAATGATTGATGACCTGTTCGATCAGCTTCAGTATAACACCTCCAAAATTAGAAAGTTGAATTGGAAAGGAAAAATTTAGTTTTTTCCACTGATGCAGTGATCTATGAGTCCCATCTATGGACTATAGGGTGTTCTACATGTCATAAAAATGAAATCATAGGACTTGGGTTGATTTTTGGCAATTTCAAGTCTCTGATGTTTGGCCAACGAGGGAACTGGATGAGTCATAGTGTGTTCAACGAGCCATATGAGGGTTTCGTAAGAGTGATCCAGACTTAGTGAAATTTCAAACTTAAAATTGGATTATACGGAAGAGGTGTTCGTAACATAAAATGTACAATGACCAGTAGAATGGTTTTGTGGAAGTTGAATTGATTTTTAAGCAGTAGCAGCAGGTTCTATTGTTGACCAGGACGGCCCATAAAAAAACTTCTAGACCGTAGGTCCAAACCGTAGACCTTGTCAGGCAGTTTTAGTTAAGGGTATTTTGGTCTTTTCTTACCAATCTAACCCCTAATCTGTGTTATTTTGTCCCTATAACTACCCCTATAACCATTGTTACTCCTTAAACTAAACCTAAATTCTCTAATTCACTCAAACTCTCCCAAAAATCTCTCAAGTCTTCTTCTCCAAATTTTCTCAAGAGCTCTCAAGGTGAAGGTTAGGATTCCATAAAGCTTTAAGGTTTGGTAAGGATTTTATCACCCAAGGTATGTGCGAATTCACCAATAGATTTCTTTCATCCATTGGGTCCAAAAAAAATCAAAATCTCCGATTCAATTTCACCCAATTATCTAGGGTTTCATGTTATTCTTCATGGGTCCTATTTATTACAATTAAATTGATGTTATTTGATCTTATTATGCATGATTCAAATCCAATTATATATTTTCCAATTGATTTCATATGGACTCATGCCCCATATTAGATTTTGACTATGAAATTATGAACAAAGCTTATGAAATTATTAATATAAATTATGATATGATTATGAAAGCTATGCATGATCTATGAAAAGGATGATTTGTGAACTATAGATGTTTTTATGATAAAGTATCAATGATTTTTGAAAGATTTTCTCACATATAAATGAAATCATGATTTAGATGCATAGAGAGGTAAGTATCTATTATGAAGAAGTTCACGGAATCATGGTTTTGAAAAGAGCTACTTTTATAGAACCCAACGTGAGTTGAGGTCGATCCCACAGAGAATTTATTTACAGAAATGAGTTCACTATCACGTTTAACCAAATGTTGTTATTATTTCCTAAAGAGAGGGATTGTGGAAAGTAAAGTGGTTTTAGTTGTAAAATTCTAGTAACTAAGGTTGTTAAGCCAATTCCAGAGTTAACAATTAACAAGATCTTGATTTTAAAGTTGTATTTATAATTGAATAGAACTAGGACTGTGTTCCCCATAACATTGCATCTAATATTCTTCCGTAATTGAGTTTCAGGCAATTCATCTCTGCAAAATACAGGAGAGTTAGATATATCTAACACTTCTCAGTCTAATTAGATAACTTTCACTCAAGCCCTCTCGGTCCTAGAGTGTTAACAAATTTTACTCTCACTTACAATAGTGTTAAAGTTCTTCTCTCAAACTCGAACTTTGACTCTATTTCATCAAGTTAATTCAGCTTTTTCCCAACCATCACTTTTCTCTCGAAAAAATGACAGATACTGGCTAGGTCTAAAGCGTGCACTAATTAGACTATATGAATATCGAAAACTAAACTATGATTTGCAAATAGAAATCATCTTTTACTCGTTTTACAAAATTACACTTAGATTGACGTCATAGACTCCACAATCCCTGTTGTGCTGTTTAGCCACTCATGATTTCACATAAATATACAGAGTTTAACGATAAAAACATTAGGAGAATGTACTTACGAAAATCTGCAAATTCACTGAATGAATGATAATTCAAAACCAGAAATTCAACTTCGAAACTTGATTCAATGTTAATCGTCCAAAACAAAAGCTAAGAATATTTGAAACTCAGTCGTTCGTCCAAAATAATACGAGATAAAAAAAACTAAAAAAGACCTAATTAATTCAAATAAAGTGTTTTTAAAAAGAGTCCTACTCGAAGTGGGACTGAACTGTCGGGCACTTCACGGACACTCTGACGGTCCGTGAAGAACTTTGTGGTCTTTACTTGGCACGTCTGAAACTTGGATCATCAAGGCCTACACACTGGATTATCACCACGGACACCACCATGACTCGTGACAGTTACCACGTCCGTATAGGTGTCCGTGGTCTTCACTTGGCCAATTCCATTTTCAACTTTTCATTGCCCTTTCACTGGATTATCTTCACGACTCTCACCACGGACCGTTGTGAGGACCACGGCCCGTGAGGTCGTCTGTGTTCTTCACTTGGTTAACTCCTCTTTCAAATCCTCCAACCCTAAGCACTAGTTCAACTCTACGAGCAACTCTACGATCAGTAGTGAACACCACGGCCCGTGAGGTTGTCCGTGGTCTTTACTTTCTTCAATTCACTTTCACTGAATTTTCTTCTTTTCTATCTTCTTTCACGTCCACCTGTTTCACCGGTACAAACACTACCAAACACATCATATCCACATAACTACAACTGATTTTAGTACTAATTATGTTTTCAAACATCAAATTTGCCAATATTTCGCAGCACATCAACACCCTCAACTTAGAACCATTACTTTTCCTCAAGTGATGAAAGAAAAAAATAATACATTCAGCAGTCAAACATTCAAAATCTTTTTGACACTGTGCAGCACCCATTTCAATTACAAATTATATCCAAAACTATCAATCTAACATGCAAGGATCAAAAATATGACATCCCATTACTCACAGTCGACCATGCTTATGCCTGTGTACTATCAGCATACACAATCTACTATCAAATGCAATCATTGTGTCCTCATACCAAAGAAGTCCCTCACTCATGATAATTGGGACTCAGTTCTACGCTCGCACTCTCAAAGAACTTCTAACACTAACAACAAAACACCGTAGGCATGCCCTTGCTTTCTACGCTCTATCTTTCAAACACCCAGAATATGATCACTGTAGGACTTTATCGGCTTGTAACATAGGCTCAGGCTAGGGAATGGATATTTGGGTTTGTGAGTGACTAATACCTTGGTTCTCCAAAGTTTCGTTCGCACACAACTTTTTCTGAGCGATTCCTTCTTTTTCTTCATTTCAGTACATCCTAGTAGCCATTATTTTCTTTTTCTTTTCTTGTTTTTTTTTATTATTATTTTATGCTTTCAGCTAACTGGTTGAACCTTCTTTTTCACTTTTCCTTTCTGCTCGGGTTGTGATCACCCTCAACCTAGGCCTTTGGCCTGAGCTGGAAATTTCTTGCTAATCAGGTGCTATCATCGGATTATAATGATTATTCCTGAAATCGTATCTTTGGAGACCCAAGGATATGATATTTAACGGGTAAGAAAAAAATTGGTTTTCAGGCTCAAATTGGGTTCAAGTGATAAGCTTTTTATTTTGTTATTTTATTTCAGGCTTTTCAATGGCTTAGCAAAAATGGCCTACTGATCCTTTCCTATCCAGATACTCAGATTTAAGCAAGACTACTCGGGCAAGTTCTAGTTTCTGCTATTAGTGTTAGACTTCAATCAAAACTCTCACACACACATGACACAGGACTACATTCTCTAGTTTCTTGGTTCACCAATTTGTTTTCAGATTAGCAATGATCAACACGTGAGTACCTAAGATGTCATCTAAAGAGCCTAACAGTCAAATTCCAGATTCAGGCTATCATGACAAACATAACTAGCTGCTGCACAGCTCAACACCAAAAACTTCACAATTTTCTCAAAAACAAAAACACAGCGATCACAGATGAACATAGAGTCAACCTCCATTCATTCTAACAGCAAAAATAGCAGTTTGCTCACCACCCCCTCCCCAAACAAAAGGACTTTGCCCTCAAAGTCAATAAAGAAACATAAAACAGGGTTGTGAGGAGGGGTCATACCTACGGCGCTCTAGGCGTCGGTAGTCAGATCAACGTTGGCACCCTTTTCAACAGGTGCATTTTTAGAACCCAGCTCTGGATCAGGTTGGCTACCACTGACTGGGATAGGTACTCTGCTACCAGAAGCGCCAGCTAACACCGCATCTTGCTATTGTTGTGCAAGTGCTTCTGCTTGTCTTGTTGTTCTTCTCGAAGCCCTGCGGGATTTCTTTTGTTGTCTTTTTTCTTCCTTGGATAGGTCGGCAGGCAGCTTCTCATCAGACTCACCGGCTTTGTGTTTCCTCTTGCCGGACTTGCTTTTGGGTAGTTCACCCCAGAAATCGTCAAGTGATTGAGTAGAGGGTGCCTGACTGAGCAATTGCATCAAGGACTCTGGCATGACCGGAGTGGGCACCTGTACTGGCTTGTCAGCCAGTTTAGCAACTTGACCCCGCATCTCGGCCAATTGTGTGTTGAAATCTTCAGTGTTGACTGAACCGACAGCCTGCAACTGATCCTGAACAAGGATCTCCAAACCATCCATCCTGTCTTCTAAGACAGCCAGCTCTTTCCGCATCTCATCTTTTATCTTCTTCTTCACAGCTAACACATCTCGCTCTATTAACTGGGGCATCCGGTGCATAATCTAGTCGACTAAGGTCCTGGTTTGGCGTTGATCTGCAACCAATTTCTCAAGGAATAGAATAGGAATATCGACAGAGGTACCTGGAGCCTATGAGGCTGAAGTTGATGGTGATACTGCCTCTGTAGATGGGTGTGATGACTCCCCCTGCTCTGGCACTCTATCCACATGTGGAATGTCAATTGGTACGTGAGGAATAACTGTCAAAGAACCCAAAGCTCCAGTCGCACCAAAGAAATGGTTGGCGACATCTTTGATTTTAGAGGCCTGGGTGAGTCTGAATGTCTCACCCCATCTGTCAACTAGCCTGTTTGGGGGAATGTTTGTTTGTCGACACAATTTCCCTATCAGATAGGGAAATGGAAGTCTGTCTCTCTCATTTAGTGCCCTGTCTCTCATCTCGATCGCTATGATCCGCCCCACATTTACCGGGTAACCAGCCATGAGGCACGCCACCAAAGAAGCCAGTGAGGGAGACAAGGTATTATCATTACATGTAGGTCTCAATTGTGCACGGATAACAGCCCACCAAACCTTGGCTGGAAAAGATAGTGAAGCTTTAGCAATGAGTATTGGCGTTCCTGTAACCCAAGTTGTGTTCTCCCCCTCTAATGCAATTTGCCTCGCAATCCAGCGCAAAACCCGCTCTCTAGAACTCTGAACCTCCATCTGAGTTTCACTGGTGACTGCATGCTGTCTCCCTTAAAAAAGACCAATGGATACTGGTGTTGTGTATTCTGGGCCATGCAGCATTCTATTGGTAGTAGCCTCAGAGATATCTATAGATTTGCCACAAACTGTAATTGAGTCGAGTGGACCCCATGTACTGGCCATGTCTTTCTGCTCCCGTTTAGTTGTCTCAGTGTCTGCAGCAAAGTTCATCAACGTGGCTGCATGAGAAGCATAAAACTCCCTGGTCAGGTGGCTAGAATATTCTCCCGGTGCGTTGTTCATCCAGTCAAACTGATGAAACTGAAATATCCTATAAATGTCGGGGAATGATTTGATATCAGCCACGACCACTCTGGTCACAGGCATGATTGGTCGATTCTTAAAGCCGCCAGTCTTATTCACAATACCATTGTTGAAAAAATCTTCGGACCTGTTCACAGTCCATATAAAACGGAAACAGTCAATCAGTTGTTGTCTCGCCGCGGGATCAAACTCCTGAGCGTGAACCTATTGGACCATGGTATCAACGGTGGTAATCTCAACATCTTCTTCTCCAGCACCTGCCTCTTCATGTGCCCTAGTCTCAGCTTCTGTTTCTACTGCAGGTGGAGGGGTGGTTGCATCCTCCTGAGAGCTGCTTGCAGACTCTGAATTACCTTCCGAGCCATTACCAGACTGTCTCCCTGATTCTTCACCGCTCTCAGAACGACTACCTTCCTCTTCAGACTGGGAAGGAGTGTTCTAGTGAATTGCACTCGTCGTCTTGGATATAGTAGTGCGAGGTGAGTGCTCCTCAATGGTGGTATTTATCTACACCTCGGAACTACTAGACTGGGAAGCATTACCACCGTTCGATTGAGAAGCAGTCGGTGAGGAAGGTGGAGCGGCGTTCTTTCTTCGGGGAGCCATAAATCCTGAGAAACATAAACACCCATTAGTATGCAAAACAACAAAATGACACACTATCGGGTACTCAGACTTCCCCTGTGTAATAACCACATGACGCCTTGCCTTAAGAATGTCGTCACCCAATTTATCATTGGGAAGGGCCATGGAATCAAAATACAGAACAGAAATAAAAGTACAATAAGTAAAACTATATTTTTTTTATAATCTTTTTTTGTACGGAAGCTCACACGGGCGTGAAACCTCTCGTGGATTTAAGACAGAATCAGTGTGCAACAGGGGTTGAACCAAGTATTGTTCACGGATGATTGCACATCCCGTGGAGTGAACCACGGTCCGTGATAATGCTCGTGAACAGATCCAGTAGTTGTATAGAATGCCCAAGTGTGGTCCACGAGTGGTTTCACAGCTCGTAGTGATTTCCACGATCCGTGAAGCCTATCGTGGTCTTACACTTGGCCAATCATTCAGTCACTGTATCCCCCGACTTCACTATAGGACAGGTTACACCCATTTTTAACACAGGATCACAATGTGACTACTAACACCATTGAATTTCATCAAGCAAAATGCCAACAAGAACAATATTCATCCAATACGCACATACCCTTATCATACCCACAAAAGAATCATCAAATTTAAACAAAATTTGATACGTCCAAACTTACACTTTAATTAAGAAGTATAAACGGTCGAAGTTAATTTATTGAACCCAACGTGAGTTGAGGTCGATCCCACAGAGAATTTCTTTACAGAAATGAGTTCACTGTTGCGTTTACCGAAATGTTGTTATTATTTACTAAAGAGAAAGATTGTGGAAAGTAAAGTGGATTTAGTTGTAAAATTCTAGTAACTAAGGTTGTTAAGCCAATTCCAGAGTTAACAATTAACAAGATCTTGATTTTAAAGTTGCATTTATAATTGAATAAAACTAGGATAGTGTTCCCCATAACATTGCATCTAATATTCTTCCGTAATTGAGTTTAAGGCAATTCATCTCTGCAAAATACATGCGAGTTAGATATATCTAACACTTCTCAGTCAAATTAGATAACTTTAAGTCAAGCCCTCTCGGTCCTAGAGTGTTAACAAATTTTACTCTCGCTTACAATAGTGTTAAAGTTCTTTTCTCTCGAACTCAAACTTTGACTCTATTTCTTCAAGTTAATTCAGCTCTTTTCCAACCATCACTTTTCTCTCGAACAAATGACAGATACTGGCTAGGTCTAATGCGTACACTCATTAGACTATATGACTAGCGAAAAATGAACTATGATTCGCATATAGAAATCGCCTTTTACTCGTGTTACGAAATTACACTTAGATTGACGTCATAGATCCCACAATCCCAGTTGTGGTGTTTAGCCACTCATGATTTCACGTACCTATACAGAGTTTAACGATAAAAACATTAAGAGAATGTACTTACGAAAATCTGCAAATTCACTGAACGAATGATAATTCAAAACCGGAAATTCAAATTCGAAACTTGATTCAATGTTAATCGTCCAAAACAAAAGCTAAGAATATTTGAAACTCAGTCGTTCGTCCAAAATAATACGAGATAAAAAAAATAAAAATGACCTAATTAATTCAAATAAAGTGTTTTTAAAAAGAGTCCTACTCGAAGTGGGACTGAACTGTCGGGCACTTCATGGACACTCTGACGATCCGTCAAGGGCTTCACGAACCGTGAAGCCCTTCGTGGTCTTTACTTGGCACGTCTGAAACTTGGATCGTCAAGGCCTGCACACTAGATTATCACCACGGATACCACCACGACTCGTGATAGTTACCACGGTCCGTATAGGTGTTCGAGCTCTTCACTTGGCCAAGTCCATTTTCAACTTTTCATTGCCCTTTCACTGGATTATCTTCACGACTCTCACCACGGACCGTTGTGAGGACCACGGCCCGTGAGGTCGTCCGTGGTCTTCACTTGGTTCACTCCTCTTTCAGCTACTCCAACCCTAAGCACTGGTTCAACTCTACGATCAGTAGTGAACACCACGGCCCGTGATGTTGTCCGTGGTCTTTACTTTCTTCAATTCACTTTCACTGAATTTTCTTCTTTTCTATCTTCTTTCACGTCCACCAGTTTCACCTGTACAAACACTACCAAACACATCATATCCACATAACTACACCTGATTTTAGTACTAATTCTTAGTTTTCAAGCATCAAATGTGTCAAGATTTCGCGGCACATCAATACCCTCAACTTAGAACCATTACTTTTCCTCAAGTGATGAAAGAAAAAAATAATACATTCAGCAGTTAAACATTCAAAATCTTTTTGACACTGTGCAGCACCCATTTCAATCACAAATTATATCCAAAACTATCGATCTAACATGCAAGGATCAAAATATGACATCCCATTACTCACAGTCGACCATGCTTATACCTGTGTACTATCAGCTAACACAATCTACTATCAAATGCAATCAGTGTGTCCTCACACCAAAGAAGTCCCTCACTCATGATAATTGGGACTCAGTTCTACGCTCGCACTCTTAAAGAACTTCTACCACTAACAATAAAAAACCATAGGCATGCCCTTGCTTTCTACGCTCTATCTTTCAAACACCCGGAATATGGTCACTGTAGGACTTTATCGGCTTGTAACATAGGCTCAGGCTAGGGAATGGATATTTGGATTTGTGAGTGACTAATACCTTGGTTCTCCAAAGTTCCGTTCGCACACAACTTTTTCTGAGCGATTCCCTCTTTTTATTCATTTCAGTACATCCCAGTAGCCATTATTTTCTTTTTCTTTTCTTGTTTTTTTTAGTTTTATTTTATGCTTTCAGCTAACTGGTTGAACCTTCTTTTTAATTTTTCCTTTCTTCTCGGGTTGTGATCACCCTCAACTTAGGCCTTTGGCCTGAGTTTTGACATTGTATCTTTGGAGACCCAAGGATAAGATATTTAACGGGTAAGAACAAAATTGGTTTTCAGGCTCAAATCAGGTTCAAGTGATAAGCTTTTTATTTGGTTATTTTATTTCAGGCTTTTCAATGGCTTAGCAAAAATGGCCTACTGATCCTTTCCTATCCAGTTATTCTCAGATTTAAGCAAGACTACTTGGGCAAGTTCTAGTTTCTGCTACTAGTGTTAGACTTCAATCAAAACTCTCACACACACATGACACAGGACTACATTCTCTAGTTTCTTGGTTCACCAATTTGTTTTCAGCTTAGCAATGATCAACACATGAGTACCTAAGATGTCATCTAAAGAGCCTAACAGTCAAATTCCAGATTCAGGCTATCATGACAAACATAACTAGCTGTTGCACAGCTCAACACCAAAAACTTCATAATTTTCTCAAAAACAAAAACACAGCGATCACAGATGAACATATAGTCAACCTCCATTCATTCTAACAGCTAAAATGGCAGGTTGCTCACCACCCCCTCCCCAAACAAAAGGACTTTGCCCTCAAAGTCAATAAAGAAACACAAAACAGGGTTGTGAGGAAGGGTCATACCTACAGCGCTCTAGGCGCCGGTAGCCGGATCAACGTCGGCACCCTTTTCAACGGGTGCATTTTCAGAACCCAGCTCTGGATCAGGCTGGCTACCACTGACTGGGAAAGGTACTTTGCTACCAGAAGCGCCAGCTAACACTGCATCTCCCTGTTGTTTTGCAAGTGCCTCTGCTTGTCTTGTTGTTCTTCTCGAAGCCCTGCGGGCTTTCTTTTGTTGTCTTTTTTCTTCCTTGGATAGGTCGGTAGGTAGCTTCTCATCAAACTCACCAGCTTTGTGTTTCCTCTTGCCGGACTTGCTCTTGGGTAGTTCACCCCAGAAATCGTCAAGTGATTGAGTAGAGGGTGCCTGACTGAGCAATTACATCAAGGACTCTGGCATGACCGGAGTGGGCACTTGTACTGGCTTGTCAGCCAGTTTAGCAACTTGAGCTCGCATCTCGGCCAATTGTGGGTTGAAATCTTCAATGTTGACTGAACCGGCAGCCTGCGACCGATCTTGAACAAGGATCTCCAAACCATCTATCTTATCTTTTCAGATAGCCATCTCCTTCCGCATCTCATCTTTTATCTTCTTCTCCCCAACAAACACATCTCTCTCTATTAGCTGGGGAATTCGGTGTACAATCTGGTTGACTAAGGTCCTGGTTTGGTGCTGATCTGCAACTAATTTCTCAAGGAATAGAATAGGAATAGTGACAAAGGTACCTGGAGACTATGAGGCTGAAGCTGATGGTGGTGGAGCCTCTGTAGATGGTTGTGATGACTCCCCCTGCTCTGGCCCTCTATCTGCATGTGGAATATCAATTGGTACGTAAGGAACAACTGCCAAAGAACCCACAGCTCCAGATTTCGCATCAAAGAGATGGTTGGCGACATATTTTATTTTAGAGGCCTGGGTGAGTCTGAATGCCTCACCCCATCTGTCAACTAGCCTGTTTGGGGGAATGTTCGCTTGTCGACACAATTTCCCTATCAGACAGGGAAATAAAAGTCCGGCTCTCGCATTTAGTGCCCTGTCTCTCATCTCGGTCGCTATGATCTGCCCCACATTTACCGGGTAACCAGCCATGAGGCACGCTACCAAAGAAGCCAGTGAGGGAGACAAGGTATTAACATTACCTGTAGGTCTCAATTGTGCACGGACAACAGCCCACCAAACCTTGGCTGGAAAAGATAGTGAAGCTTTAGTAATGAGTATTGGCGTTCCTGTAACCCAAGTTGTGTTCTCCCCCTCTAATGCAATTTGCCTCGCAATGCAGCCTAAAACCTGCTCTCTCGAAATCTGAACCTCCATCTTAGTTTCACTGGTGATTGCATGCTATTTACCTTCAAAAAGGCCAATGGATACTGGTGATGTGTATTCTGGGCCATGCAGCATTCTATTGATAGTAGCCTCAGAGATATCTATAGATTTGTCTCGAACTGTAATTAAGTCGAGTGGACCCCACGTACTGGCCATGTCTTTCTGCTCCTGTTTAGTTGTCTCATTGTCTGCAGCAAAGTTCATCAACGTGGCTGCATAAGAAGCATAAAACTACCTGGTCAGGTGGCTAGAATATTCTCCCGGTGCGTTGTTCATCCAGTCAAACTGATGAAACTGAAATATCCTATAAATGTCGGGTAATGATTTGATATCAGCCACCACCACTCTGGTCTCAGGCATGATTGGTCGATTCTTAAAGCCGCCAGTCTTATTCACAATACCATTGTTGAAAAAATCTTCGGACCTGTTCACAGTCCATATAAAACGGAAATAGTCAATCAGCTGTTGTCTCGCCGCGGGATCAAACTCCTGAGCGTGAACCTATTGGACCATGGTATCAACGGTGGTAATCTCAACATCTTCTTCTCCAGCACCTGCCTCTTCATGTGCCCTAGTCTCAGCTTCTGTTTCTACTGCAGGTGGAGGGGTGGTTGCATCCTCCTGAGAGCCGCTTGCAGACTCTGAATTACCTTCCTAGCCATTACCAGACTGTCTCCCTGATTCTTCACCGCTCTCAGAACGACTACCTTCCTCTTCAGACTGGGAAGGAGTGTTCTAGTGAATAGCACTCGTCGTCTTGGATATAGTAGTGCGAGGTGAGTGCTCCTCAATGGTGGTATTTATCTACACCTCGGAACTACTAGACTGGGAAGCATTACCACCTTCCGATTGAGAAGCAGTCGGTGAGGAAGGTGGAGCGGCGTTCTTTCTTCGGGGAGCCATAATACCTGAGAAACATAAACACCCATTAGTATGCAAAACAACAAAATGACACACTATCGGGTACTCAGACTTCTCCTGTGTAATAACCACGTGACACCTTGCCTTAAGAATGTCGTCACCCAATCTAACATTGGGAAGGGCCACAGAATCAAAATACAGAACAGAAATAAAAGTACAGAAAGTAAAACTATATACTTTTTTTATATTTTTTTTTGTACAGAAGCTCACACGAGCCGTGGTGGGTACCACGGTCCGTGAAACCTCTCGTGGATTTAAGACAGAATCAGTGTGTAACATAGGTTGAACCAAGTATTGTTCACGGATGATTGCACGGCCCGTGGAGTGAAACACGATCCGTGATAATGCTCGTGAACTGATCCAGTGGTTGTATAGAATGCCTAAGTGTGGTCCACGAGTGGTTTCACGGCTCGTAGTGGCTTCCACGATCCGTGAAGCCTATCGTGGTCTTACACTTGGCCAATCATTCAGTCATTATATCCCCCGACTTCACTATAGGACAGGTTACACCCATTTTTAAAATAGGATCACAACGTGACTACTAACACCACTGAATTTTATCAAGCAAAATACCAACAAGAACAATATTCATCCAATACGCACATACCCTTATCATACCCACACAAGAATCATCAAATTTACACAAAATTTGATACGTCCAAACTTACACTTCAATTAAGAAGTATAAACGGTCGAAGTCAATTTATAGAACCCAACGTGAGTTGAGGTCGATCCCACAGAGAATTTCTTTACAGAAATGAGTTCACTGTCGCGTTTACCCAAATGTTGTTATTATTTCCTAAAGAGTAAGATTATGGAAAGTAAAGTGGGTTTAGTTGTAAAATTCTAGTAACTAAGGTTGTTAAGCCAATTCCAGAGTTACCAATTAACAAGATCTTGATTTTAAAGTTGTACTTATAATTGAATAAAACTAGGATTGTGTTCCCCATAACGTTGCATCTAATGTTCTTCCGTAATTGAGTTTAAGGGAATTCATCTCTGAAAAATACAGGAGAGTTAGATATATCTAACACTTCTCAGTCTAATTACATAACTTTCACTCAAGCCCTCTCGGTCCTAGAGTGTTAACAAATTTTACTCTCGCTTACAATAGTGTTAAAGTTCTTTTCTCTCGAACTCAAACTTTGACTTTATTTCGTCAAGTTAATTCAGCTTTTTCCCAACCATCACTTTTCTCTCGAACAAATGACAGATATTGTCTAGGTCTATTACATGCACTCATTAGACTATATGAATAGCGAAAACCGAACTATGATTTGCAAATAGAAATCTCCTTTTACTCATTTTACAAAATTACACTTAGATTGACGTCATATATCCCACAATCCCAGTTGTGGTGTTTAGCCACTCATGATTTCACGTACATATACAGAGTTTAATGATAAAAACATTAACAGAATGTACTTACGGAAATCTTCAAATTCACTGAACGAATGATAATTCAAAACCGAAAATTCAACTTCGAAATTTGATTCAATGTTAATCATCCAAAACAAAAGCTAAGAATATTTGAAACTCAGTCGTTCTTCCAAAATAATATGAGATAAAAAAACTAAAAACGACCTAATTAATTCAAATAAAGTGTTTTTAAAAAGAGTCCTACTCGAAGTGGGACTGAACTGTCGGGCACTTCACGGACACTCTGACGATCTGTCAAGGGCATCAAGGTCCGTGAAGCCCTTCGTGGTATTTACTTGGCACGTCTGAAACTTGGATCGTCAAGTCCTGCACACTGGATTATTACCACGGACACCACCACGACTCGTGACAGTTACCACGGTCCGTATAGGTGTCCGTGGTCTTCACTTAGCCAATTCCATTTTCAACTTTTCATTGCCCTTTCACTGGATTAGCTTCACGACTCTCACCACGGACTGTTGTGAGGACCACGGCCCGTAAGGTCGTCCGTGGTCTTCACTTGGTTCACTTCTATTTCAGCTCCTCCAACCCCTAAGCACTGGTTCAACTCTACGAGCAACTTTACGATCAGTAGTGAATACCACGGCCCATGAGGTCGTCCGTGGTCTTTACTTTCTTCAATTCACTTTCACTGAATTTTCTTATTTTCTATCTTCTTTCACGTCCACCTGTTTCACTTGTACAAACACTACCAAACACATCATATCCACATAACTACACCTGATTTTAGTACTAATTCTTAGTTTTCAAGCATCAAATGTGCCAAGAATTCGCAGCACATCAGTGGCTCGCATAGGGTCTCTTAGGATCTTTTCTCCATGTTACACTTAGGGGGTACTTTGGGTCATGACGAACTTGGTATTCAGAGCATCAGGTTTTAGAAATATTCTAGGATATCTGACAAGATGCATCGAGTAGAGTCTTTTTCATGAATGTGAAGCACACTATATTTATGAATAGGAGGCTACAAAGCGTTTAGAAAACTTCACTTCTTTGACTACTCTAAAGTCGTGCCATAGAGTTTATCTCTATTAAGGTTTTTCTCCTAATTCATATTCGATGCTTTTGAGGATATGCCTCCTTGAAGGGCTAACACAAGAAGGAATGTGGAGCCCAAGGTTCCTCAAGTATTGGTTGATCCTTTGGCCGAGAAAGTGACTCATGCAAAATTCTGAGCCGCTTTTCAAGTATTCGCTCAAGCTATGACGGTCCAAGCTAATAAAGAGGCCATTGCTCCCATGAACCCAAATGTGTGTATGGTAGCAATAAGGGTGAGTGACTATATTAGGATGAATCCCTTAAAGTTTCATGGGTTAAAAGTGGATGAGGATCCTCAATAAATCATTGATGAAATTTATAAGATAGTGGAAATTATGAGAGCGCCAATGATAGAAAAGGAGGAATTGGTTGCTTATCAACTCAAAGGTGTTGCTCAAGTTTGGTTCAACCAATGGAAGGATGAGATGGCTATTGATGTGGGTCCTCTTGATTGGGAAAAGTTCAAAAGGTTTTTTTTGGTCGCTTCTTTTCTCTTGAGATGAGAGAGGTGAAGGTGTTTGAGTTCATTAATCTTTGTCAAGGAAATATGAGTGTGAAGGAGTATGCTTTGAAGTTTACTCAATTATTTGAGTATGCTCCAACTATGGTTGCCGACTCTAGGGAAATGATGAGTAAGTTTGTGTTGGATGTGTGTGAAATAGTGGTCAAGGAGTGTCGTACTGCCATGTTGATCAAAGATATAGACATCTCTCGTTTAACGATAAATTCTCAACAAATAAAATAGAAAAACTAAAGGACACATCTAGAGAGTCAAAAAGGGTAGGGATCGGTGATGGTGACTTCTCTCATTCTAGGTCCGATTGACATGGTCATTCTCAATTCTGGCAAAAGTTCTCCTGTCAAGGTTCTTAATGTTTCGGCTCCAAAGTTCAACAAATATAGGGTGTCTAACCCTAAACCTCAAGGAAGTGGTGGAAATGGATCTTATGTTCCCACTTGCCAAAACTGTGGCAAGAGTCCCTCGGGAAAATGCTGAGCTAGTACAAATGTTTGTTTTAGTTGTGGGAAGAGTGATCATAAGATGAGGGATTATCCGTTGCAAGCTACTAAGGGAGAGGATAATAGGAAATCTCAACCTAGTGGTTCTTGTTTGGGTGCTTCTCGTCAAAATAGATTTTATGCACTTTAGACACGACAGGATCATGAGGGTTCTCCGGATGTTGTAACTGATATATTGAAATTCTTTCATTTAGATGTGTATGCTTTGCTTGATCCTGGTGATACACTGTCTTTTGTAACTTTTTATGTTGCAATTAAATTTGATATTGGTCCTGAAATCCTTTCTAGTCCCTTTTCTATCTATACGCTTGTTGGTTATTCTATTGTTGCTAAACGAGTTTATAGAAATTGCCCTTTTATGTTTCTCATAGAGTCACTCATCTTGATCTTGTAGAGCTTGATATGTTAGATTTTGATGTTATTCTCAAGGTGTATTGGCTTCATTCATTTTATGCTTCCATAGATTATAGGACTCTATTCATCACATTTCAGATTTCGAACAAAACTATCTTAGAATAGAAAGGGGGAATTCCGCGCCTAAGGGTCAGTTCACATCTTGACTAAATGCTAGTAAAATGATCTCTAAGGGTTGAATGTATCATCTTGTTTGGGTTAGGGATACGTATTCTGAAACCCCTACTTTTGAGTTAGTTCCGATTGTAAATGAGTTTCCATAAGTGTTTCTCGGTGATCTTCCCGGTATTTCTCCAGAATGGGAAATACACTTTGGTATTGACTTTCTCCTGGATACGCAACCTATCTCTATTTCTATTTACCATAAGGCCCCGATAGAACTTAAGGAATTAAAGGACCAATTGAAGGATTTGTTAGATAAGGGCTTTATTAGACTAAGTATCTCTCCATGGCGTTCTCCGGTGTTGTTTGTTCTAAAAGAAGGATGGTTCCCTCCGAATGTGCATTGACTATCACTAATTGAATAAGGTTACCATAAAAAATAAGTATTATATTCTAAGGATTGATTTGTTTGATCAACTCCAAGGTGCGAGTTTCTTCGATAATATTGACATTCGATTGGGCTATCACCAATTGAGGGTAAATGAGAGTGACATACTGAAGATGGATTTTCGAACTCGATATGGTCACTATGAGTTTTTGGTAATGTCTTTTGGTTTTATTAATGCCCTAGAGGTATTCATAGACTTAATGAATTGGTTCATAAAACTCTACCTTGACATATTATGTAATTGTGTTCATTGATGATATTTTGATTTACTCACAGAGTGACGATGAACTTGTTGAGCATATGAGAATTGTGTTACAAATTCTCAAGCATCGTGAATTGTATGATATGTTTAGAAAATGTGAGTTTTGGTTTAGATTTGTTGCTTTCCAAGGTCATATTGTCCGGGTAAAGGTATTCAAGTTGATCCTACGAAGACTGAGGCAGTTAATAATTATCTTTGACCTTTGTCCACTTTAGATATACAGAGTTTCTTGAGTTTGGACGGTTACTATAGAAGTTTTGTGAAAGAATTTTCCTCTATTGCTTCACCTTTAACGACATTGACTCGAAAGAATATGAAACTTCTATGGTCGGAAGCTTGTGAGAGGAGTTTCCAAGAATTGAAGGATAGACTCACTTATGCCCCTATATTGACATTACTGGAAGCATCAGATGGTTTTATGGTTTATTTTGATGCTTAACAGATTAGTCTTGCTTATGTTTTGATGCAACATGGAAAAGTCATCGCTTATGGTTCAAGGAAATTGAAGGTGTATTGAAAGAATTATCCAACTCATAATTTGGAGTTAGCGACGATAGTGTTCGCTCTAAATATTTGGGGGCATTACCGATATGGTGTTCATGTGGATGTGTTTACCGACCACAATAGCTTGAATTATGTGTTCACTCAAAAGGACTTGAATCTTCGCCAAAGAAGTTGGCTTGAGTTATTGAAGTATTACAACATTAGTGTCCTCTATCATATGGGTAAAGTGAACATGGTGGCGGATTCTCTTAGTCGACTATCAATGAGTAGTGTTGCTCATGTAGAGGGTGGTAAGCAAAATTTAGTTCGCGATGTTCATAGAGTGACCTGATTGGTTGTTCACTTGGTCAATTCTAATGAAGGCGGTGTGATTGTTCAGAATAGTTAAGAATCATCTCTCATTTCATATGTGAAGGCTAAGCAAGATCTCAATCCAGTTTTGGTGGATTTGAAGAAGTCATTTTCTAAAAACGACCTCGAGGCTTTCTCCCAAGGGGGAGATGGTGTCCTTCGATGCCAAGGTCAGCTATGTGTTCTGAATGTTGATAAGTTGAGAAATCAGATTTTGATGGAAGCTCACAGTTCTTGGTATTCTATTCACCCGAGAACCACTAAGATGTACTGCGATTTGCGGGAGATCTATTGGTAGAACTGGATGAAGAAGGATATTGTGGAGTTTGTAGTTAAGTGTCCTAATTGTTAACAAGTGAAAGTTGAGCATCATAAACCCAGTGGTTTGGCTCAATACATTAGCATTCCTACATGGAAGTATGAAGATTTGAATATGGTCTTCATTACGAGTTTACCTCGTACAAGTCATTAGTTTGATTCAATTTGGATCATTAGTGAGTTTGCATAGAGTGCCCATATCTATAATCTCCAATTGTGGTACTCAGTTTACATCTCAGTTTTGGAGGTCATTTTAGAAAGATCTTGGTATGCAAGTGAAGCTTAGCACGAATTTTCATCCACAAACTGATGGATAAGACAAGCGTACTATTCAGACCTTAGAAGATAGGTTGAGAGCTTGTGTGATTGATTTCAAGGGTAATTGGGATAATCATTTTCCTTTGATTGAGTTTGCTTATAAAGATAGCTATCATTCTAGTATTGGGATGGCAACGTTTGAGACTCTCTATGGTAGGAGGTGTAGATCTCCTATTGGTTGGTTTGAAGCTGGTGAGGTTGCTTTGATAGGGCCCAAGTTGGTACATGAGGCTATGGAAAGGGTTTGACTTATTTGTGAAAGGTTGAAAATGGCTTAAAGTCAACAAAAATCTTATGCCGATGTTAGAAGAAGAGAGCTTGAATTTGATGTTGATGATTGGGTTTACTTGAAACACCTATGAAGGGTGTAATGAGATTCGAAAAGAAAGGAAAGTTTAGTCCCCGTTATATGAACCATGTATCAAATTTTAAGGCGTATTGGCAAGGTTTCTTACGAATTAAAGTTACCTAAGAAGTTAGTATCAGTACATCCGGTATTTCATGTCTCTTTGTTGAAAAAGTGTGTTGGAGACCTGACGCCCATTGTGTCTTTGGAAAGTTTGGGAGTTAAAGAAAATCATTCATATGAAGAGGTACCAAATGAAATTTTAGATTGTCAAGTTCGGCAGTTGAGAAACAAAGAAGTTGCTTCCGTGAAAGTTCTTTAGAGGAATCAACAAGTTGAGGGTGCTACTTGAGAAGCTGAAGTCGATATAATGTCCAAGTATTATCATTTCTTTTCCTCCACCCCTATTCTAGCTTGAGGTATTAGTTCCTCTTAGTTCATTCTTTCAGATTCATGTGTTTTAGTCATTTTCATGTTTCTATATGCATGCATGCTCATGAAAACTTGATTTTTGATGTTATGATTTAGCTCGGAGTGATTTCTCCTTGTTTATATGCATTTTGATGATATTTGCATTTATGTTGGGTTGTTAGATTTTCTCTTACTCTATTCATGCTAGCTTGAGTCCTATTCGAGGACAAATGTTCCTAAAGGGGGTATTGTAACACCTCGAAATTGGAAAGTCAAATCAGAAAAGAAATATTCAGTTTTGGCACTGATGCAGTGATCTACGAGTCCCATCTACGAACTGTAGGGTGTTCTACGGACTGTAGAAAGGAAGTCATATGACTTGGTTTGAGTTTTGGCAATGTCAAGTCTCTGATGTTTGACCTACGAGTGAACATGACGAGTCGTAGGGTATTTTAAGGGCCATAAGAGGGTTTCGTAGGAGTGATCCAGACTTAGTGAAATTTTGGCCTTAAAGTTGGATTCTACGGAAGAGGTCTACGGATCGTAGAATGGACGACAAACCGTAGAATGGTTTCGTAGAAGTTGAATGGATTTTTAAGCCCCAGTAACAGGTTATACGGTTGACTAGGAAGGCTCGTAAAAAGACACGAACTGTAGGTCCAAATGGTAGACCCTGCCCGACAGTTTTAATGAAGGGAGTTTTGATCTTTTCCCATTTAACCCCTAAACTACGTCGTTTTGGCCCTATAAATACCCCCTTAATCATTTTTAATTCTTAAACTAAACCTAAATTCTCTCATTCACTCAATCTCTCCCAAAAATCTCTCAAGTCTTTTTCTCCAAATTCTCTTAAGAGCTCTCAAGGTGAAGGTTAGGGTTTCATCAAGCTTCAAGGTTATTCTCTCCATTTCTAGTGCTTTGATCAGCCAAGGTATGTACGCATTCATCAATGGTTTTGTTTCATCGATTGGGTCCCAAAAAAATTCAAAATCTCCAATTTAATTTCACCCAATTATCTAAGGCTTCATGTTATTCTCATGGGTCCTATTTATTATCATTCAATGCATATTATTTGATCTTATCATGCATGATTCAAATTCAATTACATATTTTCCAATTGATTTTATATGGACCCATGCCTCATACTAGATTTTGAATAAGAAATTATGAACAAATCTTATGAAATTATGAATATGCATTATGATATGATTATGAAAGCTATGCATGATTTATGAAAAGGATGATTTATGAACTATGGATGCTTTAAAGATAAAGTAACAATGATTTATGAAAACTTTTCTCACATATAAATGAAATCTCTATTTAGATGTTAGAAAGGTAAGTGTCTATTATGAAGAAGTTTATGAAATCGTGATTTTGAAAGGAGCGACTCTTATATGAAATTATGATTGGATTGGTAGTCTTAATTGTGACTTTTCAAGTATTTTAATTATGAATATGATTGTATTTTTTCCACTGGAATTTACCTAGCACCGAGAAGACTTTGGAATGGAGGCCCTAGTGCTAGTAGAGGTTTGGTTTTTAGTAGAAATTCCCTTGTCCCAAACTACGTGCCCCCACAGAATTGTCTTAAATGACCTAGCTAGTGGATCCATAATAGAAATTATGAATGAATGTGAAGGAATTCTACCTTGGCAAGTAGTTGTTCCTTTTTGGTGTGAGGATAATGTCGGATTTCATTTTATAGCTCACATGGTCTTATTTTCGGTTAACGGTAATTATCCCACAAATGAACTATATTTTCTTCAAAGGTTTTATGAAAGCTTTCATAATGTTTTAAAGAATGCATTGACCTTGTTTATGATTTATGGATTTCTTAAGGGATTTTTACTATGTTTTAACTTGGTCGTGCATAGCATGTTTAAACTCCCCACATGATCATACCTATGTTTTTATGCATTTCCTCATACTTAGTACATTCTATGTACTAATGCATAATTGTGTCTATATAGTTTCATAATATAGGGTCTGACAATCCTCCTCCCGCTCGTGGCTAGCTTGGATTGCTCTACTAAAATTTGAATTGGTGAGTCCTCATGCTCCGAGGACAAGGTCATTAATGTTTTAGTGCTTTTATCGTCTTTTCGTTTCAGACTTGTACATGGTGTATGGTTTACGTCCCAATCACTTTTATAATGTTAAAAAGATTTACGTCAGACTCAGTAGTATTTGTCACACCCCTTTTTGAACAAGAATGAAAAAAAATTCCAATTAAAGTGACGGTATTGAATAAGGATTATTTTATTTGTTTCAGAGTCGCCACTTGAATTGAGTTATGGTGTTCCAAGTCACCTTTATGAATCCCTAATCAATAGGAAATGACTCTTTATTTTGGTCTGTGAAAATAAAATTTGGGTAAGGAAATATGTTGACCGAGGGGGAAGGTATTAGGCATCCCTCGAGTCCCGTGGTTCTAACACGGTCGCTCTTATTAACTTATACTTGACTTAAATTATTTTTTAGATATATTTACAGGTCATTATTTGTTTGCATTTTTTATTTTTAAACTTTTTATTTGGTTTCAACCTAGATGTGTAACTGCATTATTGGTCTTGACATTTAGAGGCATTGCCGTCTTCATGTCACACCTAATAATTTTATCTGTACGTCTTTATTTTGAATTAATGAAAGCTGATTATTAAAAATAATTTGATTAAAGTGCGTAACTGCATCCTTAAATATTTTTTAAATGTTTCAAAAAATAAAAAATGCATAATTTTATTCTTAATTAAAACAAAATTTCAACATGCCTAAATTTGTCTTACATATTACTGTAAACACTTCTTATCTAAAAGACATCCAGATATTCTTAAGAAGCTAGACATATCCTATTAACATTAAATAAGTAAGTAATGACGCCTTACTAGATCATTTTAATGAACAAATTTAACACCAAAAATAAAACAAAACAAAAATATGTACCAAGGATATAATATACTATATTCACGCCAAACAACTGTAACATTAGACAAATTAAAGCTAATACATGCTATTATTAACGATATCACTTAAATAAGTAAGTAATGACACCTTCCTGTGAAGACTTCTTATTCAGCTGAGGACTACGCTAGGCTCTATATTAGAGAGATGGTTAAGTTTCACGCTATGCATTTCTGACCGAGGTACCTAGTTCACCTCTTAAGTTTTGGTGATCGTTTCAGAAAGTTCTTGGTACTCAAGTTAAGCTTAGCACAACTTTTCATCCATAGAAATATGGTCAGGCTGAACGGACTATTCGGACTTTAGAGGATATATTGAGAGGTTGTGTGATTGAATTCAGGGGTAATTGTGATGATCAGTTGCCTTTGATCGAGTTTGCTTATAATAATAGTTATCACTCGAGTATTCAGATGGCTACGCTCGAGGCTCACTATGGTAGGATGTGTAGTCTTCTATTGATTGGTTTGGAATTGGTGAGGTGGCTTTTATAGGGTCCGAGTCAATTCATGAGGCTATGGAAAATGTTTGACTTATCATAGGTTGAGAACAATTCAGAGTAGACAGAAATTTTATGTGGATGTGAGGATGAGAGAGCTCGATTTGTCGTTGATGATTTGGTTTACTTAAAAATCTCACCCATGAAGAAGGTGATGAGGTATGGTAAGAAAAGGAAGCTTACTCCCCGTTATGTAGAACCATATCAGATTTTGAGGCATTTCGGTAATGTGGCTTATGAGTTGGATTAGCCTTCAGATTTGGCATCTGTAAATCTGGTGTTTCATGTCTTTATTGAAAAAGTGTATTGGTGATCCGACTACAGTTATGCCTTTGGAGAGTGTCGGTGTGAAGCAAAGTCTCTCTTACAAAGAAGTCCACATTGAGATTCTTAATCTTCATGTTCGTAAGTTAAGAAATAAAGAAGTTGATTCAGTGAAAGTCGTTTGGAGGAATTAGTTTGTTGAGGGTGCTACTTGGGAGGCCGAAGTCGATATCATGTCCAAGTACCCCTATCTCTTTTTCTAATTCAGTTTTAGTATGAGGTATTAGTTCCTCCTATGTACTCTTTGGATTCATACGTTTCAGCTATTCTCATGTTTCCCTATGCATGCATGTTCATGAAATCAGTTTTAAACTTCATGTTTTGTTCGAAGTCAGTCACTCCTTCAGTTTATGAGTTCTTGCATTCATGTTGGGTTGTAGATTTTTCCCCTTCTCTTTTCATGCCTAGTTGAACTTCATTCGAGGACGAATGTTCCCAAAAGAGAGATATTGTATCACCTCAAAATTACCTAACTAAGATAAAGTTGAAAATTTTCAAAAAAAATATTGAAGTCTTCAACAATTTAATTTAACGAGGGCAGTTCACGGACCGTATAAGCTTTCACGGTCTGTGGAAGCCGCCCATGGAAGGAACCTCAGATTTTGGAAAATTCTAAGTCAGGTTTCCGGATGGTTGTACGGTCCGTATAAAATTTCACGGACCATAGACCATGTCGTGAAACATCTTCAGCAAGTTGAGTTTTTGGTGTTGACAAGACGGATGGGTTTCACGACCCGTGGATGGTTCTACGGATTGTGGATGGCTCTATAGATCAAAAGTACTGACTTCAGGATATTGGGTTACATGTATTGGGTTGATAGGAGGTTTTACGGCCCTAGAAGATTTGGATAGGATGAGGGAATTAAAGGACCACATAGACCATAGAAGGGTCTGTAAAATGAGAACTTCAAATCTCCGGATTTTTCCCTCCTATCCTCTACGGACCACTTCACGGACTGTAAAAGGTTATACGATTAGTAGATGGGCCTATGGAAACTGATTCGGCAGTTACTCTTAGGGTTAAATGGGTTTTTTTCCACTCTTTTAATTCCTATATCATTTCGTTTTGGGCTTATTTTGAAGACTATAGTTGATTTTTAAGACCTCTTACCATCCCATTCACTCTCATTCTCCCAAAATCTAATTTTCTCTCTCTCTCTCTCTCTCTCTCGTCTTCTCCCTCAAGCAATCTAGGGTTTCAAGATCTCAAACCACCAATGAAGAATTTATCTAGGGCTTCTATCAAAGTATATGGAAGCTTCATCAACTAGTCCTTCTTCACCTATTGAGTCCCAAAGAAATCCTAATTTCTCAAAATATGATCTTATCAAATTCTGGGATTTCATGATATCTTATGGATTCTTATTGAATTTTAGTTTTTTCCTCCATGGGTGATCTTACTATGAATGAATTGATTATAATTCAATGATTTCAATGATATTTTCATGAACCAATGACATGCAAGTATTTTTGTGATCACAATTATGATATCTTTCACATGCAAGCTTTATGAACTCAGATTTTCATGAATTTTGGATGCCTTCAGATAAAGTATCATTCAGTTTATATGATTATCCTGATTTAGATACTTTCAGATAAAGTGTCTCTCAGATTATGTATGTTATCATGATTTTTAAGGAGCTACTCATATTATAAAAATTCTCATGAATGATTCAGTATTACCAGATTCTTAATGTTCCTATGATTATGCATGTTTTCCGTTGAGAGTATACTTAGAACCGAGTGAACTTTTGAGATGAAGATTTTTTATTAGCTTCCATGGACCTTTAGTAGAAATTACTAAGGCCCAAAACTACGTGCCTTTGTAGGACTGAGTCTTTACAGGTTTTAGCTAGTGGATCCACCTTAGCTTAGACTCATGGTCCTTACCTTAGCAAGTAGGACACTCTCTTTTTTGGTTTGGGAGAAGAACATTGAACACCCTGGTGTAGATCACATGGTTTATATCGGTTAATGGTATATCCCACTTATGTTATAATTTTCAGAATATTGCATGACCTTGTGTTATGTTTTCAAAATCAGATCATCAGTTTTCATGTTATGTTTAATGTCTTAAAGATTTATCATGTTATTATGTCATGTTTATGCATTTCCCCTTATTTAGTACATTTGAGAACTGACCGCATACTTTTCTGCCTATATTGTTCATAATGTAGGTTCTGACGCATCTCATCAGATGCTTGGTTAGTACAGACTCTTATCAGTCTTGCACTACTTTGGTGAGTCCTTATGGTTCGAAGACATACCACTTATGATTTCATATGTTCATTCAGGCTTTACTTTCATTTCAGACTGTTTGAGCGACCTAGGGATTTATCCCAGTGGCTCACTTATGTTTTCAGACATTAGTATTTCCACTCATGAGTCGTTGTATTTAGATTTTCTCTATTTTATATGCCTAGTCATTTGATACTAGGGATTTGTCCCAGTGGCTCACTTATGTTAGAGTCTATTTCAGACATTATTATTTTCACTCATGAGTCGTTGTATTCAGATTTTCTCTATTTTATATGTCTAGTCATTTGATACTTTATTTTGCATTTCCATGTTAGTTTAGTTGTGTATGTTATCTTAGTGTCATGCTATGTCATGTGGTTAGCTTGGGGTCACTCGTGGCTCTAGGCACCATGTCACATCTAAGGGGTAGTCTTGGGTCGTACAGGATAAAAAAACCTAGCTTTGATCTTACTAACTGAAATTGTAGATATAGGGTATGAGGAATGACTTAGTTCCTCACAATGATAGTCTTATATACCTAGAAGAAGAAGAGTTCTTGAGATGAGCTTGATTGAGAAGCTTGAAACCCTGGTTTTTCTCTTTTTGAGTTTTGCTCTAAGTTTGGGGAGAAAATGGGAGACAAATATAATGGAATACCGTGATATACTTCCAAAAATGATGCTAAAATGTTGAGGTTAAGACTTAGGAAATAAAGAAAAGATGTAAATAACTTCTGAAAAATTTATGTCAGGTTGAGCCCATGAGGACCATCCACAACTCGTGAAGTGATCCACGGCCCATGGACTCCTTCCGTGGAACTCAAAAAAGTTAGACAACTTTTTGATTTTCATTCAAGAATCCATTTCACGGATTGTGGAGTGATCTGTGGAACTCATGCTAAATGACAACCTCTAGGATTGAGTTCAGGAGGATCTTCCACGGCTCGTAGCATCCTCCATGACTCATGAAACTCCTTCATGGAACTCAGACATGAAATAGTCTCCCTGAACTAATGTAACGGACACCATCCATGGCTCGTGGAACCTGGTACTAGAATTTCAAGATGGGTCTTAGGCTAAGTACTAAGTATTCGTAGGTTCGAACTCTGAGGTATTACACTTGATCATCTATTTTTGGCTTAGTAAATTCAATTATTTCTCTTTATCACTTGATTCCCCACATAAATGAATCAAGCAAAGGGACCCACATTTGTGGACCTCAAAAAGTGTTTAACACATATTTTAGAGGTAAATTGAATCCTATCCGATCTCTAATGATGTAGACTATAACTAAACGTAGTTATTTATAAATTAGTTTCGAATGGTGTCCTAACACACCTTAATTTGTTAGGTGACAACTTTTCTCGTTGAAACAACCTAAAATAGTTGTCACATATTGAAATCCGTCTTTCACGAGAATAACGGGGCACAACAACACCTAAACAGAAATGTAGAAAAAGAAAAAATTATTTCGAGCGCATAACTTGTTTATGTTTTCTTAAGGAATTATAATCTCCTCATAGTTGTCAAGGATTCAGATTACTTCTTCCTACGTAAAACATAAAATCTTCTGTAAAAGTGGCAATGCAAATTACAGATTTCTAGTGAATCCAAATGACAGAGCAAAATCACACTAGACACTTGTATTTTTTGTTTGACATGATGCACAAAACAAGAAATGAAGTATTTAAGATTTTCGGTTTATGATATTAGGTGAACGCTTTGAAAATTATTATAGCCAACTCCAAATTTGAAGCCAAGTTAAACGACAACACTGGTTCTCTTCTAAACTGTGTAAGAGCTAGAAGAAGTGCTTTTGTATGTAAGCACAAAAGTTTTCATCTTCCTATACAATGAGGGACACATGAACTTTATTTAAATTTTATTCCTCTCTATTTCCCAATGCACATCATATTTTAATTTCCTTTAACCAAAACGCCGATAGAGATAACTATATAGTGCGAATTCGAATGAATTAAGTTGATACAAGCATATAACTGTTGAAGGATTACCTACCCAAATTGTAGTTGTTCCCTAAAAAAAACAATTATGATGCTTATTTTTTTACTTTTACCATAGAAGCTATTTTACTGATTTTCAAAAAAAAAGATGTTTTCGCACCGAAAATATTTTTCAATGATAGCAATTAATCATATGAGAAAATTGATTTCTTTTTGAAAAATATTTCTTTTCATACAACATTCCGCAGGTTGACCAGTGTGAAACTGAAAAATGTGCAATCAATTGGACCATGGATCATGTATTAAAGTAGAATTAGTGAGTTGGCATTTGAAAAAGTGAAGTCATATTTGTGTGTTTGGCGTGGAGGAAATTTTTGTACGTTTGGTTGATAAAAATATTTAAAAATTATTTTCTCTAGAAAAACTTACTTAATAGAAGTAGAAAAAAACAAGTTGCATAATGACATTGTAAGAGCTTGTTTGGATTGACTTACAAGTTGATCAAACATACTTTAAGTTATTTTTAGCTTTTGAGAGTATTTGACAAAACTAAAAATAACTTAAATAAGTTAAAATAACCTTAAAAAATTAAAAGTTAAAAAAGTTTTACTTTATAAAAAACTATTTTTAAGAAACTACTCTTTTTAAGTTAAGTCAAACGGGCTTTAAGTTTATTATCTCTTTTCCACCCGCTCAACCCACTCAACATTCACCCGTTGACCATCCCACCCTAAATCCCCCATTCCCCATCCCTACTCGCCTCCATAACATTTTGCTGGATAACATATTGACAGAAATTTGATTGGGTCAATCCGGATTTATAGTATATATATATAAAAAATTATGTGTACTTATAGAATTATAAAAGGATTCTTACAGGAGATACCAAGACATCTTTTCATTCTCTGCAATTTCAAAAGAACGAACACTTCTTTTGCTTCTACTCCTTCTCCTTCTTCAATTCGAGTAAAGTTCGTGTGAAAATTCTATGAGGGTTTCTTTTCCTAAAAGTGTTGAAATGAACAATTATAACATGTACGATTTTAGACTAATAAGGTGTAATTCGTATTTGTTTACATGTGATTCCACTGTCAGACTAACGAAACAATATTCAATAATCCTGCAAACTATGTGTTTAATTAGATTCTTCACATATAAATATTTTTAAAATAATAAACCAAACACACAATATTGTCAAAAATGTTGTTTTTAATTTGGTGAGGAAGGTAGGCTTTCTTACTAGGTTTTAGGCGCAAGGTACGGTGCCTTTTTGTGTTTGGGTGCACCTAAAATTAGTGTTGAAAAGCAGAAGAAGTTGATCAGATCATCTCCGGTATGGGTGCACCGAGGACATACATATATTGTCAACTACTTTGACAATACTGTTCACATGCACGTTAAACACTGACAAACCCTTTTTGTCTTTTTTACATTATTAATCAATTCTCTTTTTCCAACATACTTTTGATTGTTTATCTGATTAATTTAATATATAGTAATTAATTAATGAATGGTAAGAAAAATAAATTGAAACCAAAGGAAGGAGTACTTCTTTTTTCTTATTAGTTGCTCCTCTTTTTGTCTCGCAATCAAAGTTAATTTTCAAAAAGAACTAAAAAGGAACAAAATGAGTATTGTTAATGATAAATATACCGCAAAAATAAATAAATGATGTTCACTAATTTCATAGTGAAAAAGAAAGGTACAATCCATGTCATAGTATTTTCAATAAATACGTATATTGAAAGTGGAACGTTTGGTGGAGCTGTTTTCATTACTTCTCGTAAGGTGGAAACCTTTGATATTTTAAAATGTAGATGGTGCTACTACCAACCTTATTTGAAATCTACTCCTCCTCTTTTCTTTATATTTGACCTTTATGCTTAAAATTATATTTTTATTTATTTTTAGCAATTTTTTTTAAAATAATCATACTATCCTTGATATCATTAAAAGTTTAACCTCAATAAGATTATTTACAACCACAAAAAATCTTTTAGATTTGTTTTAGACCATAAATTTTGAAAGTTTTTTTTTGTATTAAGTCAAACGATATCACATAAATTGAGATATAAAAGATCCTCCATCTGCCTCATTTTATGTGGCACATGCACTCTTTTTTTTTCATTCATCCCTAAAAGAATGTTATTTTATTATAATTAGAAACAATTTTACTTTAAATTCTTCTTATACCTTTCATAAAATAATTTACAACTACTCAAATATCTTCTTTTTTTAAAAAAAACAGTTTTAAACCAAAAATTTTAAAAATCTTTCTTTTTAAAAAAAATATCATGTCAAATCAAATAATGACACATAAACTGAAACGGAGAAACTAGGTAAAGTAACAATGGTCAAAGTAAATTAAAATAGAGGAATTATATATATATAGGTAGCTCCTCATGGCATGTCCCATTCACACAACCAACAAACCAAACTTCATCTAAGAGTACTTGTAGCTGACAAGAGCTGAACAAGAAAAGAAATTACTACTTGTTCACTATTAATTATTCAACAACTCCTTTAATTTCCCCATATTTCATTGTATGGTGATGATGGAAATGGTAAGTTAATCTTCTCTATATGCAATAATTTGATTTCTATAAAAGCATTTTGTTGATGTAGAAATATTAATGTAGGAGTCATGTAAAAGATCAAGTGGAGTTCAAATTCCAGTATTTGGAGATTGGGATAAAGCAAATGAGCTGCCAATTACCCAGTATTTTGAGTCTGCTAGACAAGCTGGCTTGATTCCTCATTCTTCTACACAACAACTCTATTTCCACAAAACTCAATTTTATGCTATTCCTAATAATGTTCCTCACACAAAGGTTAGTATATTTTTGCCCTTTTAGCATCTTTGGAGATTTCTCTTCTATCATCTCTGGCAAGAGTCAAAAGTTTTACTGATAAAATTAGAAATCAAGTGAAATTATTAGTTTCATTTTTGAATTATTACATCCTAAATTTTGTACCCTAAATTTTCGTCAAGTTTAGGGGCATTTCAATACGTCTCTCGATTTTTTATTTAGAGTTTCATGCTTCTATAAGAGTTTGAAACCACTTGTTATGTTTTGTGACAGATTAGAGGTGTATCTAAGTTTAGTTAGTCAAATAGAAATATGTTTTTAAGGCTATCAATAGTTCGAAGATAAACTTATAATTTGCGTCAAATTCAAATGTTTTCAATACTTCTTTCGATAATTTTTCTAATAGAAAAATGTAAGGTTGACACCTCTTGGATAAGAAAGAGGGCTTGATAACTTAGATTTCTTTTAGTGTATTTATATTTACGCTTACTAAAATAAATAATGAGTTACTTAATATAGAGTACGATGATCTTTATGGTAGTTTAGTTTGTGGAAAACAAAACCTTCATTCTTTTCTTACACTAATTGAATTTTATTAAAGTTTTTTTTTTTAGTATCATTGACAAAGTTATTTAGAATTTAAACATCAAATCAGATATACTTTCTTCGGTTCATATATTATTTGTTTTTAGGGGTTCTGCATACTTTTAAGATAGATATTTAGTAGCCTTAAAAATAAAAATATTTTCTATATTTACCATTATCTCACTTAAATACTTAACTTGATTAATGCTTCATACTATGTTGGAACACTAAATAAGGATATATTAGGGGAAAAGTATTTTTTATGTATCAATTTGTTTGTATTTTTTATTTGAAACGGATTCAAGAAGCTAAAGAAGATACTTAAAATGTATCAAACTATCGTTTGATCTTGTGTTTATAAAATGTCGGTTGAGAAGTTGAAATTAGATAATTGCTCAAAATGAAAGGAATGACTTTTTTTAAATAAGCTAAAAGGGAAAGGGAATAAATAATCTCTTGTTCTTATTAAAAGTCAAATACAACAAATATAGTTTGTACAAGTGACTAATATTTGGACCAATATATGGACCACAAGAAAGAAATACATGATATAGCCATGATAGTCTGTTGACATTGTATACCTAATAATTAAGTATTCCTTCCGTCTACTTTTCGAAAGTCAATTTAATTAATCTTTAAAGTTAAATTAAATTACTCTGATTCAATATTTTCAACAAAAAATTTAAATATTCAAAAACTATACGAAAAGTATGTTATAAATTACAATTTTTTGAATATCAATATGATGAAAAAATTTATTGTAAAATATTAGTCAAAGTTCTTATAGTTTGACTCTAAAAAAAGAAAACTATGACAATTAAAAGTTGACGGAGGGAGAAACATAGAGAACAATTATTATGTCAAAATAATAAAGGATAATGTTAAATGACCAGAAAATTTGGCCAGAATTTGGTCAGAAATTTTAAAAGTCTATAATATCTTTTTTATTTTAAAATAAATTAATCTTTTTTTTATTTTTTAATTAAAATGTATCAAAGTTAAAAGGATAAAAATATTCAAAAAGATAAAATACCATAACGTGAAATATGTTATTTTACCATTTTGGCCAAATTTTCTGGCGAAAAGGATTTTTCCAATAATAAAATGGCATTTCTTTGAATGTTGAACCAAAAAGAGTCATTGGAAGTAGCAAAATTTCCAACAAACTCAACCCAATTTCAACATTGGACTTGGAAGTCAAATATGGATGCTTGACTTTTTAGCCTCGAACTTAGAATAAAATGTGTTTTTAGGCATAGTGCCAATTATTCAAATATGTACATCTTCACATACTGTCTACCATGTGATATGATATTCTAATATATATTAATGCTATAGTACTTACATATCCTTCTTTTTTCGTGAAAAGAAAAGTAACATATTGTCATTTTGTTAAACTATCTCTCAATCTCTTAGTTGAGATTTATATGAGTTTTGTTATTCATGTCGTGTTATATTTAAGCTGGTCTCAATCGAATAAAAAATTTAAGGATTTTTCAAAGAAAAATTCACTTCATTTGAAAATTAGTGTTTGATTTTGAAAATTTGGAAAACACTAAAAATCTTGTTTTCACTTTTACTATACGTATTTTTTCCAAATTTACCCTAGACTTTTTATTTAGATAAACATAACCCTCATTTTAGTTATGTTTCATATTTAAATCATATTTCATGTATTATAGGAAAAGTACATTCAAATAAGTAAATATTATGTGCAAAAGCTATAACTAAATACAACTTTATCTTCAATTTTAACTTCTAAAATTCCAAGTAAAGTGAACAAATATTTGTAAAAATATGTAGTAGCTTGTACATTGGATATAATCGATGACATTATGTGACTGTATTTTGATATATTACTCTTTTAAAGCAAAGTTGATTGTATGTTTGAGGTATATTAGTCAAGTTAAGCGATTTCTCTAGTTTTTAGAAATTAAGGGGTAAAAAACATATTTAGATAAAGTATAAATATTTTTTGCAAAAACTAGCGTCAAACACAACTTCAACTTTAACTTTGAAAATTTCAATTAAAGTCAATATTTTCTAATTTTTATGACCAAACGTCAATAAATGTCTTACTTTTCTTTATGATTTGTCCTAAAAAGAAGGAGTTTTAAAGTATTCTCTCATTGTCCCAATTTAAGTGTCTTACTTTTTTTCTTGTTTGTTATATTTACTAAGTTTTTCAACTCAAACATTCTAAATGATAAGTTTAAAAATCACAAAATTTAAAAGATTATAGAAATCTTTCATTTAAAACTATAAAATTAAAAAATCTCTCTTTATTTTTTAAATTTTGTACTCAATCAAATTAATGAGAATGTACTATTTATAATAATGACATATTTGATGTTCTTTTATACAATCATTCCAAAAACAAAATTGTACGTAAACAAGTAGGCATATCTATTTATTTATGAAAGAAAAGAATAAGAAGTAATTAATATTTGTAAATAATACAGACAAAGGGAGCAGCAATAAATAAGAAGAGGTGTGGTGGAAAAGTAGAGAAAACAAGTGGGCCTCAAAGACAGACAGCCCAGCGGCCCACTAACCCTAAACCTGTGGATGAAGATCTCTACAAAATTCCTCCTCATCTACTTCCTGGATATAAAAGAGTGAGTTTTCTCCTAAAATTAATTTTATATTATGCTTTTTTTTTAAAACAAAAAAAATTATTTTGCATGATAATTAGTTTACCATTGCAAATTATTTAGTGTTCTCTTAAAAGTCAAAGTTTTTCAATAAATGAACATGAATTAATTTATTTTGATTCATTAATTTAACTAATAAACATGAATTAATTATTTAGTTTTTCTGTGTTGGTCAAATATATAGTAATTTTAAGGCTAACAACTTTCAAAGATAAAATAGGAAGAATAATGTCATTTATGCATTTTTTGTGAAATGATAAGTACTCCCTCTGTCCAACAATACTTGTCCACTATTGACTTTGCACACTTCTTGAATAACTATAAATAGAAAGATAATTTTACTATATCACTCTTTGAATATAATAAATATAATGTCTTGAAAAATGCAATAGAGAAATTATTTTAATTTAATGGTAAATTAGGAACTAAGTGTAAAATTATCCATTGATTTTATAAAATAGACAAATATTGTTAAACATTCCAAAATAGTAGTGGACAACTATTGTTGGACGGAGGGAGTATTAAGTAATAATATTTATTTTTAGGAAGGATGATATATAAATAAGAACGGATAGATAGAGTAATAAGTAGTTGATTTAAAACTGTCATTATAGAGAAAAGTAGGAATAACGAATATGGAGTTAAAATGGAAGCTAATAAGAGTTTTGTTTTGAAAAAGATATTTTGAGATTAGAAAAAATATTAGTAATAAAATAGTAAAATATTAGATCAAAGTAAAAGTGGTTATAATCTTGTTTTTGGAATAATAATATGAGCTCTAGCCTCTACTTTCTTCTTTAATTAATATTTGCATTTTTTGTTTGCTTATTTGATATATGGATACAGAAGAGAATGTTTGGATTCTTCTCAAGATGCCTTGCAAGGCATAGATAGAAGATTTTGACAAAAAAAAAAGGGAAAACAGCAACAAACATTTCAAAGCAATCCTAGAGGAGGAGAGATTGAGAAATGGCTACGATAGAGTTTCTCTTATTCGTATTAATAACAAACAACTAATCAATCTAGGAGGAATGTTTTATATGCTTTGTGCTCATTTTTCTTTTAGTGTAAGAGCTAATTTCCACCTTCTTTTTAATGGCTTAAATGTTTGATGTAACTCTAAACCCTTCATTTGACACTAAGTTCATCAGCAAGGAAGATAATTCAGACACCCTTCATTTTAACACTAAACCATCTGAAAATATTTTGTATACATGCACTGGAGATGGCAAAACCAATAGTAAAGCAATTTGAACATTTTATAAGAAGCAACAGCACTTACATGGGGTGATTAGGAATGTACATATGCAAAGGATTCAGCTTCAATTAGTTTGCGCACCAGAGAAATATTTGTCAATCCGCTCAACAATTTCTTTCGCCTTCCTCTTGGCTCTAGTGTTCCCGTTTAGGGCAAGATTAGCTATGGTCCCATTAACACTCTCATCTCTCCACATCTCTTGCAACCTTGTTCTGTCATTATAACACAGTGTGTGAAGAATCGCGATGCAGTGCTCCTTGCTTTTATCACTTGTGTCCTCCTTAATGATACTAAGGAGACAAGAGACTGCATCCAGCTTTACCATCTGCTCAATAGGTTTGTCATAACTGGACAGCATGGCAAGAAGGACTAACAATTCATCAATGAGTATGCGATGGGTGATCTTCTTCATAATCACCTTTACTGCTCCTTCAAAAACAGCTATAGCCCTATTTTCTTTGACAACACCGAGACTAACAATTGCTGCAGCAGCATCTTTCATGGCCAACAGTGGTCCTTCATCCAGGAGTTTGACTAAAGGCTCGAGAGCACCTGCTTTCATTATAATACACTTGTTTGACTCAAGTGATGATAGTGTGCAGAGAGCAGCAGCAGAGTTGCTTCTTGTTTCAAGTGTTCCGAATTTCAAAGACTCAACAAGTAAAGGAATGACAACAGGATTTGTTGCAACAAGATTTTTATTGGCGTCATGTAATGAGATGTTCATAACTGTTGTGATCAAATCTTCTTGTAGTTTAGGATGATCATTAACATTTCCAGACAATAGAGGATCTAACAATTTGGTAACAGCAACAGTGTTCCCTTCGAAAAAAGCCCGTAGAGGTGGAAAGCGTTTAGTCAGAATACGAACTAGTTTTGCAGCCTTTATCTTCTCCGGAACATCATGATTAGATGACAATATCTCAAGCAGTGAATTGAAATGACATCGGTCTGATTCTGGGATTATAGCCTGGTCCTTATCAAGGGGAGGGTCAGGCTGCTCGATTCCATGCTCCTTGTACCACAGTGAAATAAGTTTTCTCATTAGAAGATTTGGGATGAGATCTGAATTGGGGAGAACCTCCTTTGTTTCAGGGCAGGTTCGATTACCCTTGTTGAGCCACTTTTCAATGAATGGTCTGTCATATGTCTGTCCAGAAGCCAGAACAACAGGGTCTTTCATAAGCTGATGAGAAATTGGGCAAAGATATTCAGGGGGTGGAGTAGCTCTCAATTTCAACTCTTTTAGAGCACTCAAACAATGCATGGCTTCATCAGTGTCTTCAATACTGTAATCAGCGTCTTCAACTATACAATTCACCCTTCTCTGCAACTCTCTTTTCAGTTCATCCGCCATTCAGTAATATGGATTCTAACTATTAACAAGTGTGCAAATTTCCTCACTTCAGAATACGCACTTAAATAGAAAACACCTAATAATTCTGAATCGAATCTAAAAACTGACGCCTAAAGACTAGGAAACAACTTAATGACTCCTAAACAAAAGCAACAACTCCTGCAATCTTCCGTCCTGTTCGCTCCATTCCGCCATTATCGAAGCGCTGGATATTCTCGAATTCAGTAATATGAATTTTAACAGAAAGCAACTGTACTTTGTAGTATATATAAAGAGGCGGTTACAGAATTTGTTACATTCATTCGGCTCCACTTTCTTTCGCTCATTAACCACCTTCTCTATTTCTTCAATTACCAATATTTTACGTTTTCATGTATTTGAAAAAAAGTATGACCATATATATTAGATTAGATTATAAAAATGTATTCTTAAATATTTATTTTAAAATATTTTTCAAGTTACAATAACTAGCTTAGACATGAGAAATGGATTCCATCGTATAAAAAACCTCAAATTGTGACATCGTTATTGGGCTCGGGGCCTCACATTCAATGAGTTACTGTCACGATCCAAAATCACAAGCCGCGATGGCACCTATCTTCCCAATCGATAGGTAAGTCAACCCAACACTTTTACCAATTCAATTCAATTCAATATTAATAATGGTAAAAGTAAGCGACAAGTAGAATATCTCAACAACCAAGTCTTTCATAAGTATTAAATGTGGAAAACTAAACTACAAGCCAAGATTTAATGTCATAAGTACAAGAGCAATACAAGTCTAAAATTATATAACAAGTCTATACATAAGAAATATCCTATCAGAATACCAAATCAACCTAATAAATAGAGATAGATGAAGGTGTCGGTCGCAGAATATCCAAGCAGCTCACCACAAAAGAGTGCAGCAAGTGTAGTATAAGTACGAAACCACGTGTAGGCAGTATATCTCACAGACGTGTAGGCAGTATATCTCACAGACCGACAACGAAGAAGTAGTGACAGGAGTATATAAGAAAATCATCCTTTAGTTTTACAAGTTTACTTTACACTTATCAGCCAAGTTCCATCAAATATGAATAATCAAATGTCACGAAATGTCCATACACTAATGAAGCACATAATCAAACAATCTACAAGGCCTAGAAGCCCAAAACCAAGAACATAATACAAAACATATAATTACGAATCATATGATAGAAGTAAAACATTATGGGATAAACGATTAAATACCAAATGGACACCAAAACCAATAAGTGAACAACATAATTTCTTAGATCTAGACTGTGTAGAAGATGTAAACAAAACAATACAATTATGGATAGGATATATATCAAAACAATTAATAGATAATAAAATAACAATAATAGAAGTACCAGGATATATAGAAAGAACACTAATCGGAACGG